>VKON01000367.1:68700-84441 GCA_009741485.1 Malurus cyaneus samueli | reverse complement strand
TCCCGAGTGTCACATCCCGAGTGTCCCATCCCGAGTGTCCCACATCCCGTGAGGTGTCACACCCCGAGTGTCCCATCCCGAGTGAGTGTCCCATCCCGAGTGAGTGTCCCATCCCGAGTGTCCCATCCCCAGTGCCACATCCCGAGTGTCACATCCCGGGTGTCCATCCCGAGTGTCCCATCCCAGTCACATCCCCTCCCAGTCCCGGTGTCCCATTCCCAGTGTCCCCATCCCCAGTGGTGTCCCATCCCGAGTGTCACATCCCGGAGTGTCCCATCCCGAGTGTCCCATCCCCAGTGTCCATCCGAGTGTCACATCCCCAGGCACACCGTGTCCCATCCCCAGTGTCCATCCCAGTGTCCCATCCCCAGTGTCCCATCCCCAGTGTCACATCCCCGAGTGTCCCATCCCGGGTGTCCCATCCCGAGTGTCACATCCCCAGTGTCACATCCCGAGTGTCACATCCCGGGTGTCACATCCCGAGTGTCACATCCCGGGTGTCACATCCCGAGTGTCACATCCCGGGTGTCACATCCCGAGTGTCACATCCCGGGTGTCACATCCCGAGTGTCACATCCCGAGTGTCACATCCCGAGTGTCACATCCCGGGTGTCACATCCCGAGTGTCACATCCCGAGTGTCACATCCCCAGTGTCCCATCCCCAGTGTCCCATCCCCAGTGTCCCATCCCCAGTGTCCCATCCCCAGTGTCCCATCCCCAGTGTCCCATCCCGAGTGTCCATCCCCAGTGTCACATCCCCAGTGTCACATCCCCAGTGTCCACATCCCCAGTGTCCCATCCCCAGTGTCCCATCCCCAGTGTCCATCCCAGTGTCCATCCCGGGTGTCCCATCCCCAGTGTCCCATCCCCAGTGTCACATCCCGAGTGCCACATCCCCAGTGCCACATCCCGAGTGTCACACCCCGAGCACGGGAGATGCAGTGCCTCGCTCTGCTGCAGGGAAAAAGCCCAAACTCCATCCCGAGCAGGCTGGGGAGGAAGCAGGAGCCTGCCTGCAGGATTTATGGCAGCGAGCCGCAGAGCCCAGAGCAGCGCCCGCGCCGCGCGGGTCCCGCCTCAGCCCACGGAGAAATTCCTGACTTATTGAATCACATTTGTCATCCCTAAATACATATGCAGGCCCGTGTTTCTGAATCCATAAACATCTTTAACTAACTCGGCTCAGCGAGGCCTCTTTCAGCAGTAATTTATATTTAACTTTTTCCATATGCGGGTCCTGTCGCCTCGGTGTCATTTCCGGGAATTTGGGGGGTTTGGGGGGCGCGGGGGGAGCTCGGCGTGTCTTGGCCCCGCTGGAGCAGCCCAGCTGCTGGCACGGCGCGAGAAATCCACCCGGCAGAGCAACAGTGCTCATTAATCATTTGAACTACTAAACTGCCAGCTCCTTTCAAGATCTTTCAAGAAGTGTTTTCACCCAAAATAGAGTTGAAAACGCGCCGGGCCCTACTTTCAGAGTCTCATCCATCTGGCCATTATGGGGAGTGTCAGGCGGCTCTGACAGACAAGGCTGCTCTGTTCGAGGGGCCCCGGCCCCACAACCTGTCATATCGCGGGGCTGATGGCATCTGACAGCTCCGTTTGTACCTCCCGGGAGATGAAAGGGCTGTTCCCGGCGGCAGGAGAGGGGCACGAGCACAGGGATGAGCAGGGGCAGCGTCCCTGGCACGGCACAGAGATCCCCGGGGTGGCACTGGAGATATGGGCTGTGACAAAATCCGGGGGCTGTGACAAAATCCGGGGGCTGTGACAAAATCTGGGGGCTGTGACAAAATCCGGGGGCTGTGCCCACTGCCCGCCCTGTGCCCAGAGCTGCCAGCCCTGCCCTGGCCTCCATCCCCCCCAAACTCACCTGGAGCATTGCTGGCACACCCCCAGAGCCCAGAGCAGACCCCAAACCCCAAACTCGGTGCCCCGAGAGCTTCCCCTGAGGCTGGGAGGGCTCAGGGTCTGTCACGCACCCACTCGTGACCCGCTCGGGTGTCCTGGTGCTCCCTTTGGGGTGTCCTGGTGCTCCCTTTGGGGTGTCCTGGTGCTCCCCTTTGGGGTGTCCTGGTGCTCCCTTTGGGGTGTCCTGGTGCTCCCCTTTGGGGTGTCCTGGTGCTCCTATCTGGTGCTCCCTTTGGGGTCTTCTTCTGCTCCCTTTTGGGTGTCCTGGGGTGCTTCCCTTTGGGGTGTCCTGGTGCTCCTTGTTCCTGGTGTCCCTGGGGTGTTCTGGTGCTCCCTTTGGGGTGTCCTGGTGCTCCCTTTGGGGTGTTCCCTGCCCAGGAACCCCCCAGGACTGCCCAGGGCTGCAGGATTTCTGGGGGCAGAGCACATCCCAGCACATCCCTGCACCCTCAGAGCTGGCACAGCACACGCCCAGCCAGCCCCATCCGCCCCAGTGCTCCCAGTACAGAACTCAGAGTCCGACACTGGGAGCCCCAGAAGCAATGAAGAGCTTTTGGCCCCATTTCCATTTTGTCCAGAACACGGCTCTTGTCACCTCTGAGCAGAGCTGCCCTGCTCCAGCCCGTTGGATGTGACTGAGGCCGTGCAGGGAACTGGAACAAAACCCCACAAAGGCAGCGCTGCTCCAGCAGGAACCAGGAGTCACTTGGGTGGCAGTTCTGCCCTTCTGCTGTCCTCGGTGATGTGCAGCCCCATCCTTCTCATCCACACAGAAAAACACAGCAAATCTTTTGAGCGCTTCGCACTCCCCTCTCCTCCCTCCCCAGCAAAGAGAAGATGGTGAAGGTTCAGCAGGAAAGATCCAGAACATCTTTAACAGCCTCCATCTCTCTCGGAGCCCCCCAGACCCTTCTCCTGCTCATGGAGAGGTGGCGTGGGGACCTCAGGCTCTCATGGTCCCTTTTCCTTTGGTGCAGCAGAATTTCCTCCATGGATGCACCGGTGGAGATGCAGGGGCTGCTGCAGCGGGCACCAAGTGCTGCAGGGAGCCGCCCTTCGCAGGTGTAGGGGACAAGAAAAAGAACATTTGGGTTCTGTGTCCACTGAGGTGTCTGCACGAGGGGTCCCCAAAGCCACTGGATTCCCAGGATGCTGCGTGTCCTTCACCTGCTTCCGAATCCTGCCAGGCCGGGAGGGGTGATCCATGAATTCTGGAACCACAAAGTGTTGGCAGAGGTCAACCCTGAACATTGTCCAGTGCAGCTGTGCTCTGCCATCAGGGTCAGCTCTGATGGCACAGGGTCACCTCTGATGGCACAGGGTCAGCTCTGATGGCACAGGGTGAGCTCTGGTGGCACAGGGTGAGCTCTGATGGCACAGGGTCAGCTCTGATGGCACAGGGTCAGCTCTGGTGGCACAGGGTCAGCTCTGGTGGCACAGGGTGAGCTCTGATGGCACAGGGTCACCTCTGATGGCACAGGGTCAGCTCTGGTGGCACAGGGTGAGCTCTGATGGCACAGGGTCAGTGTCACCTCTGGCAAAGGCACCATCCTCACGCAGATCACATCCCCGTGCCAGGCTGGAGGGTGGGATGGACTCACGGCAAAGCTGCTCCGGGACATTTCCACAAACGCCTTTAAACCCAACTGTGCGTGTGAATCAGTTTGTTATCATCCCTCGAGCTCCGAGCTGTCAGCTGAGCGCCTTCCCTAAGAGAGAGATCGCCTGCACCGCCGGGTTGCGCCAGCAGGCTCAGCTGAGATGTTTGGGGTAAGGAACCCACACTCTCCAGTCACTCATCACAACAAACAGAGGGGTAATTGTGAACGGGCACGAGCAGGGTCACTGCCACCTCCAGTGTCACCCTGTGCCCTGCAGGGAACGGCCACGGCCAGCACAGAGCCAGGCTCAGCCCCAGAACCGGAGCTCTGTCACCTGCCAGGGACCCTGGGCTGGTGCTGTGTCAAAAAACTGACAGACGACTGCAGACAGCGAAATCACCCAGAGTGTACGCTTGAGCACGTCCGTGGGTCACCTGGTGTCCGCCAAGGAGGCCGGGTGGTTCCTGGAGCAGCGAGAAGGTGCGTGCAGCGCTGCTATGGAGATCTGCTTGCTGGAGGATCTGCTGGTGGAGATCTGCTGCTGGAGGATCGTGCTGCTGGATGATCTGCTGCTGGAGGATCTGCTGCTGAGGGATCTGCTGCTGGAGGTCTGCCCCTTGCTGGAGGACTGCTGCTGAGGATCTGCTGCTGGAGGTCTGCTGCGGAGGATTTGCTGCTGAGGATCTGCTGCGGAGGATCTGCTGCTGAGGGTCTGCTGCTGCAGGATTGCTGCTGAGGATTTGCTGCTCGGGAGGATTGCTGCCTGGAGGTATTGCTGCTGGAGGAGTCTCTGCTGGAGGATCTGCTGCTGGATCTGTGCTAATCTGCTGCTGGAGGATCTGCTGCTGGAGGGTCGGCTGAATCTGCTGCTGGAGGATCTGCTGCTGGAGGACGTCTACTGCTGCTGGAGAGATCTGCTGCTGAGGCGTGCTAGGATCTGCTGCTGGAGCATCTGCTTGACTGGAGAGATTGCCTGCTGGAGGGTTGCTGCTGGCAGGATGCTGCTGATGCTGTTGGAGGAGTCTGCTTGCTGAGGAATCTGCTGCTGAGGACTCTGCTGCTTGGAAGGTTGCTGCTGGCTTGCGCTGAGGATCTGCTGCTGGAGGACTGCTGCTGGAGGTTCTGCTGAGGCTGCTGTGAAGGATCTGCTGCTGAGGATAATCTGCTGCTGAGGATTTGCTGCTGAGACGCGCTTAATCGCTGCTGAATTCTTGAGGCTGCGATGGGTCTGTGCAACGGACGCGCAGGTTGCTGCTAGCATTGCTCCACACCTATGAGCCACGTAGCCACAGCGCTGTAACAGAGAGAGAGAGAGTCTCACTTCCCACCTGTGGCATTCCTGGCCACTGAACTGGCCCGGGTGCTTGCCCACACTCTGGTGGCTTTGGTGCCTTGAGGTCTTTGCCCTTCTCCTCCAGGGGCTGGTGTCACTGGTGCTGTCGCGGTGCTCAGGGTGGCTGGAGGAACACCCCAGCCCAGGGCTGTGCTCCCGGTGCCAGCCCGGGGCAGCTCCACAGGGCAGCTCCACCACCCCCCGTCACTGCTCACCGCCGGCTGCTCCCGTCCTGCAGAGCTCCGGGACAGCCCTGGCACAGCAACTCCACTGCCATCATCTCCAAGCACGGCTCTGTCCCTCCGGCTCCGCTCTCAGCTCCCGCAGCATCCCCCAAAGCAAAGCCCTGACCCAGGATGGGCACAGGAGGTGTCCACGCTGTTCCACCTTCCAGGACAAGCACAGCCCGTGTTCTCCGTGGCTTCCACCCGTGCTCACGTGGAAAAAAAAGCTGCTTTATGCAGCCGAGGAACTTCTCATCCACCCAGCGTGGCTCTGCATCCCGAGCTGACCCCTTGGCAGGCTCCAGCCCTCCAGGACGCTCCGCTCCGGACTCTGAAACGCCTTGTCCGTCTGCGGGCAGCCACCTCCGCATCACCTAAAAGACATCGGGCATTTTTGTGCAGGAGAGGAAGGAAAACAACAAGAAAAAAAAAAAAAAATAGGGCCTGGCTCTTTCATTCACGTATTTATTGGGCGGACAGCGCGGCTGTGGTCAGCTGGGCTTCGGGCTTTACAGACGGGGATATTTATAAGGCACGCGGAGCGGCTCAGAGTGTGCGTCCAAGTCATTCCTTCCCCGGCACAGGGGATAATGTTGCCTTTGTTCGGCTGCCTCCGGCAGAGCAGAGCGTGCCGTGCCGCTCGGCCGGGCCCCTCGCCGTGCTCCGGCAGCCCCGGCGCAGCCCCGCTCCCTCCGCGCACACCGCGGCCCCGGCAACTGCCACCATAAATCAATGGGGACCGAGAGGCTGCCAGTTAGACTAAACAAGTGCATTTGCAAGGATTGCTAACCCTCATTAATCACTCTGACAGTCCTAAAAACACATTTCCCCTTTAATGACTGTATTTGGATAATCAGAGCTTTTTTTTCCTCGCGGCGCGGGGTGAGTGACGGTGGGCGCGACTTCGGCGAGCGGCGGCGCCGGGGTCAGCGGAGAGTCAAGCGCTGCAGGTCGCTGGCAGCTCGGGGTGAGCAGAAGGTGCTGCTGTTCCACGGGGAAAAAGAGCCACCAGCACGGCCCCGACACTGCTGTCCCCATGTCCGACACCCACCGCTGTCCTCCCAGCCCCAGCCGGGCTTGAAAAGATCTTTTTCTGTCTCTCCGTGTTCCCTTTAGGTGACTTTTGCCTCCTGGAGAGGTTTGAAACCTCGCACATTTTTCTGTATAAATGATGCAACACATTAATGCACAGCACATTATGAAAATGGTAATTCAAACCCATACAACTCTAAATTAAGCCATACATTATCCGACCCACTCAGCCATATATTTTGCAGAAAGACAGGATTGAATCAAATCAAACCGAAACTGTGGAGTGCAGGTTGTTAGACAGAATGATTAATAAAGTGCATCCCAGTGCTCTTATTATAAAATGAATTCCGCAATAACCTGGGCATACATTACACAGGGAGTTATTTAATATATTGGCAATGCAACCGCTCCCCAGCAGCCCCAGCCCGAGCGCCGCCGCCATCAGATGATCCTCGCAGTGTTTACACGGTCTGGCCCCGCCGCTGCAGTCCTCAGGGAGGGCAAAAATATTCCTGAGGGAACCTCCTGCACGGCAGGAGCAGCACCCGAGGGTGAAGGGAGGGTGCACGGACTCGTTTTTGGAGCGGGGACCACCCTGGGGTGAGGAGGGTTTGGGGAAGGGAAGGGATGCGGCTTTGCTGTGAGGAGGGATGAACCCGCAGCTCTGGAGGGTGAGAAACGTGCAGCCCCTCAGCCCTGCTCACGGCTGGGACATGGCACTCCTGGCACTCCTGAGAGCCGTGCAGCCCCTCAGCCCTGCTCACGGCTGGGACATGGCACGGCCCTGGCACTGCTGGCACCCGGAGTGGCCGCGCTGGCTGTGCCGGTTTGGGCACTGTCCTCCAGCACCTCGAGGCTCTGCGGCATCGCCCTCGCACCCCGCGGCACGAGGCACCCGGCCACGGCCAGGGACAGGGACAGGGACAGGGAAGGGACACCCAAAGAACAGTGAGATGCTCGATGGCACCACCTTTCTTTCAGCATCAATTAAGAGTAAGTAGCACATCCCGCTCTCACCTCACAGTCGCTGACAGCTCTGCATCACACGAGACCTTTTGGGGCACCCTCACGGATCTTTCTGCTTTCTCAGATGGGCAAGGCTCTCCTCCAGCCAAAGACATTGCACTTGGGGGGACAAATCCAAATGCCTGGAACCTGAATGCTCTCGAGTCACAGCTGAAGGCCTGCACCTGCACAGGATGTTTTGGCCGCCCCTCTCCTCCTTCAGTTTTGGCTGCAAATGCCATTGCCCTTTCTGCCGTCAATCAGAAGTACCATGGCTGGGCAAAAAGGGGCCAGTGGGCCATATTCCAAAGGCAGTGTGGTCTGGAGTGGATGAATGAAGAAGAGCTCTTGCCACTTTCAAATCATTCTAAGGAAGCAGTAAGTCCACACATCACTTTCCACCTTTAAGAAACAATTTTCAATTCAGACGGAACTGACAATTATCACAGGTGAGAAGGAAGGGAATCTTCCAGATCAGTTGGGATTACAAAAACTTTATTTATCGACAATCCTAGTCTAAAATCCTAGTCTACACTCCTACTAGACAATCCTAGTGTATAATACTTATCTAAATCCCTACACTAAGCTGGTTATGGAGAAGGACTCCTAATGGGATTTCCCTGTTCTTGTCTCCTCCTTCCTCTTCTTCACACGTACAATCAATGGCACCAGGCTGGATGCAGGATTTGTTGTTGTTACAAATGGATGCTGTCCAAATGAAAAAAAAGAACAATAAAAATGAATTATGATTTTCCAAGCACAGTGCTTCCCAGGCTCAATCAGGTTTCTCTGGTTCCTAGAAAGATGCAGAAAGAGGACTGACAGCACCATCTTCATGTGTAGGACCTTGCCATCAAAGCAAACCTGGTCCAGAATCCCATTCATCCCTTTAGTCAGGGGTCTTCATCTTGCTGGGATTTGTTGCCAGTGCTCTAGAAATGGTGCTCTCTATCCCCAGGATTTGTTCTTTTCAGGAAACTCCAAAGCCTCACAAAGGTCCCTCTCCTTGAAAGACTGGCACTGTGCTAATTGGCACAGGGAGACAGAGCAGTGTCTGCCTTCCCATCCCCTGCCCCTCCTGTGCTGCCTGGCCCCTCCCTTTCCATCAGGGACAGGCGAGTGCCACTGCAGCTCCCTCTGTGCCACACAACCTGGCAGTAACCCTGGGGCACTTCCCGTCTGCTTGACCGTGCCAAGCAGCAGATGGGCCTGGCACAAGCCCCTCTCAGCTTTCCCTGTTTGGGTGGCAGAAACCTCAAAGAGTGGGGCAGGGGGCACAAGCCCTCTGAGGCTCACAGTGAGCCCCCCACAGCCCCTCCTTCCCACAGCCAAATCTCTGACTGCTGCGCTGGGACTGGCTTCCTTGCGTTCCTCCACCAGCGGTTTCACACCTCTGGACCCAGCATTGCTCTACTTCAATTCTTTTGCCATCAGATAAAACTCAATATCCCACCCAAATACAGAACAGGGCAACAGAAACAATCAGAGCATAGAGCATCCCTCCTCTGAGCAAATGCAGAGGGAGTTGGGGTTATTCAGCCTGGAGAAGAACAGGCCCCAGGGACACTTTATTGCCACATTACTGTACTTCAGAGGGGCTTCTAAGGAAGTGGGGTACACCTTTTTTAACAGAAACAGTTGCAATAGGACATGGGGTAATATTTATTATATGTAAAGGGGATCGAGTCAGTTTAGCTGTAAGGAAGAAATTGTTTACTGGGCGTATGGTGCAACAGTGGCTGCCCCATCCCTGGGAACATTCCAGGCCAGGTGGGACTGGGCTCTGACCACTCTGATCATATCCCTGCTCATTGCAGGGCACTTGGACCAGATGACATTTACAGGTTCCTGCCATGCCAGCCCACTCTAGGATTCCTCACCATTTTCATTTGAAAAGCAACAAGGAATGGACGCCCTACCATTCGACCATGAAATCACGGCCGGTGGGGAGCGGAGTGCTCAGCCGGCCTGCAACTTGACTGGCACCTATACTGATGCCCGTGAGGAAGTCCCAGTCGCTGCAGGAGGGCAGGTGCCCCATGCCTTCTGTGCAGCACGACGTTCCGTGCGTCAGCAACACCACTACCCTGAGGCTCATGTTCCATCTGAGCGTGCGAGCCGAGCTCCTTGACAGACTCAGCGCCAAATCCTCGTCTGTCTGCACAGCAGCTCAGAAATGCCGCAACAGAGCTAAGGAGCTCAGGATGTTGCCACCCGCCGTCGGCAGAGCTCCACACACCGCATGCGCGCCTTACACCAGCGCTGAGGGACCACTGCAGAAGAAGGAAACACGAGGCTCCACCTGCTTCTTTCCCATCTGTAAATGCTCTCCCAGAGCCCGTTGTTCACGCTCCACTCTGCAGTGGCACTTTCTGCCCTGGCAAAGGGGCAGTCTAGAGATGAACATTACCAAGACACACTTTCGAAGCGAAAAGAACCACGGCAAACCCTGCCAACTGACAGCCCACATCTTCTTTCCCACCACCTTCCAGAGCGACGATGCGCCCCAGACGGATTTGTTCCGGGGATTGGCAGTCGTCGATTCAGCTGCAGTACCGTTAGGAACACATCGAGAGCAGGATACACATCACAAAAGTCCACACTTTTGCTGCGTCTGAGGATGTTGGCGACACATCTACAGGGACACGTTCAGGAGAGGGCGTGACTGTGTGAGTCATCTAGAGTCTGTCTTCCCAGAGGTACATACTCTACAACTGAAAGGTGATCCTGCTCTGAGCCTAGTGCTTCGTTCGGCGTCACCCCGCCCATGACCACACTAAGCACAGCTTTCATTAAACAACCATCATCAGCCCAATCTTGCCAGCACTATTTGCTCCTGACGCGGTCCTTTGAACACTGGACACCAATGGTGCTCATTTGTGCCAATCTTTGCGTTCATCACTTCTCACAAGGCACATCTCAGCGTTAGGTCCATCAACCTTGAGCATGCTTGTCATTTAAGTGTACTACCTTAGGGCATCCTTCATTAGACAAAATAGATCTGGAAGGACGTCCAGCTCAAACACCCAGAGCCCAACAGGCACCCGATGGTTGCCACACAGGTGTACACTTGGGAATACTCCCGCCCTAGGTCACCTGGCAAGGCGCCTCTGTGATCCCTCCTGCCACTGATCCGAACACACACATACGCTACACCAGAGCCAAACACCTGCCTCGCATGCCACCCCAGCCGTCAAGACCACCCACAGGCCTTCGCTTCTCAACAACATCCCACCAGACAGGAACCGATGACACCGTTGAAGTAGTGCCAGCAGATGGCAATGGGATTGTGTGCAGTGGCAGAGAGACAATGGGACAGGACAGAAAGACAGCAGGATCAGAGAGTATTTGCTCCTTACAGTGACAGAACTTTCACTCCAGTAAGGAACTTCTTGCTCTATCATCTGTTGCCATCTAACATAGTACCACCACGCACTGCACGGCCACACCCAAAGAAGCAGCGCGAGATGTGCAAGGCTTTCGCTAGCCATATCCCGAGATAGCGCGCTTCCACCCAGCCTCGGAGAGCGTCCGAGAACCGGCGCGATCCAGCAATTAGTTAGGTCCCAACCCGATCCATCCTCTCATTTCCAAACAGGAAACCCGCCGCCTGGCCCTCGAATTCCCGCTGCAGTCTGCTGCAGCGCACACCCGCGGCCAGGGTGAAGCTGAGCAGAGCAGTCCAAAACTCGAGCTCTAGAAGGAGAAAACAGACACTACATGGTAAAAAAAAATAGAAAATAGCCACACTTATCGAACAAAGCTTATTCCCCCGTTCTCAGACTCGACGATTATATTTGAGATATCCAGCTGTCTGCCACAAAGCTAGCGACACCACAGACAGAATTAATACACAACCCTGCATCACTGTAACATTTATCCGAGATATTATGAGCAATATATACAGAGGCGCACATAAGGAAATTCATGACTACAATTCGTAGCAGGTATCAAACCAGACTGAGGCCACAGAACATATAATATGATCATTTGCGCATCCAACATTGAGGCATTATTTAGCCGTTTCAAGCGTGACATTTTCCGACTCTCAGCTCACCCAAATCGCCGCCTTTTCGCAATTGAAGACACTGCGAGAAGCACGCGACCACATTCTCACCTCTGGCCTTGTCGGTCCTCTTGAGCCCCACCAGATACCTCTGTCACGTTGCAAACTTTGTGCGCGCCGATCACAGGTGCCGAAGCCATCGTCAGACGCCGTTCATCTGCCCCACCTCCTCCTCTCCGGCACAAACCCTAAGTGAAACAGCCAACCTCACTCTTCAGGCGCACGATCTCCCGCCACCCTCCATCGCAGAAAGTCACACAAACGCATCCACCCCGCGACTCTGCCAACATCCCTAGAAAGTCTAGCTCGCCTATCAGCACCGCAGAATATATCCACCCCCATAAAGACCCGCACCCACTTCGCGACGAGAGCCAGTCGGGTTCTGAACACAGCCATTGTGCTCTTGCCTTCCCTTCCACAACTCCGATACGACCGTATGCACAGGCTAGGCTTGATGTGTGCACGCCAAGATGCACTGCGAACGTCCCCTGCAGCTCACGCGCTGTGCGTAAGAGACGTACCAATCACGCGACAAGAGCGATGAGAAACGGGATGCGGGAGAGGAGACGCGAGCCCATGCCGCACATCGTCATGTGGATCACGCGATCCGCTGACATGCAGAAGGAATCACCGCTAAAACTGCCCTTCTCTCAAGACAGGAATGGCAGTAATGCCGCCGGCGCCACCGCAAAACCCATGGAGACGTAGAGCTTGCTTGTGCTCTGGGACCCACCCTGCAGAGCAGCCCTTGGAAGGGAAGGCATGTCAGCTTTTGAAAGAGCAAGAGCAATTACTGTTCTAGACTGGTCCGCGTGCGTGAAGACGACCGGAGAATGAATGCAGCTAGGAGGCCAATCATGCTATGCACGAGCGTAAGTACAAGTCCATACTAATGTGAGCCGGTGTAGCTAAACAACACTCTAAGACTTACCGGGGCCCTCGTCTTCTCAGCCTGCAAGGACGTCGCGAGAGGAGCCGATCTTCCTTGTCTTCTTCTGTCTCTGCACTAGTTCCCCCAGTGCGCGAGAGTCTCCACCCGGAGCATATTTCCCTTTACAGGCAAGGAATGCAGTGCAGACAGGCTGCAGGCAAACATTTAGATAGGCAATGTGCAGAACAGCACAAATACCAGGGACAGAGCAAGACTATGAGAGCGGGAGGTGAGAGGATGAGAACAGAGAACAGTGAATGCAGGGACACACAGCGGGGAGGTCAGCTTCGCTTGAGATGCTCCTTCGCGTGTGCACCCACACCACCACAGCACCAACAGGTGTCCACAGCCCCCCCGGCCCGGACACAGGGCACAAAAAAAAAAAAGAAAAAAAGAAGAATTTTTTTTTTTTTTTTAAAGAAACACAAATTTTAAAAGGAGAAAAAAATTTAAAGCCCAAAAATTCAAAATAAGAAAAATATCACATCTGCAAGTTACAAATGCAGAGAACAGAATCCCAGAGCGATGAACGCAGCGGGGGGAGGAAATGCCTTTTTTTTTTTTCTGCTTTCATTGTGGTAGGAGTCATCAAGAATTTCTCAAGGAAATTAGAAGGAAAGAAAAAAAAAATTCAAAAGAAACAGAAGGGGAAAAAAAAAATCAAAGCCCCACACCTGCAAAGTAAAGAGGGTATTTTTTTTTCTTTTTTTTCTGTTTTTTTTTTTTTTTTTTTTGGACACAGACTTTGCATACCATTGATTCATTGGTGTGTATAATGCACTTATATTCCCAGCTTTAAGCTAACATACAGTAATAAATACAGAGTCCAAGGAGGGCGCGGGGGGCTGGGGCTGGGGCCGCCGTGGTTACTGATATCCCAGTGCAGAAGCTGACGTGAGTCTTTGGCCGTAGAGCGCGTACGGGGAGTAGTAAGGTCCGGCGGCCGGCAAGGAGGGCACGGGCAGAGCGCCGGCCGTGGGCAAGTGGCTCTTGCCGTAAGGGTGGTACCTGTTTAGTCCCAAAGTGTGTGGGCTCCTCAAGGAGAGCGAGGCCGGTAACGTGCTGGGGCTGCCGGGGGCGGCGGGCGGGAGGTGCAGGTGGCAGGAGGCTGCGGAGCCCAGCCCGGAGGTAGGGTAACCCGCCAAGAGTTTCTCGGCCCCCGGCAGGGCCGTGTGGGTCCGTAGGTGGGTGAGCAGCTCCTCCGAGGTGGCAAACCTCTTGTCGCAGGGTCCGCTGGCAGACACCCAGTTGCATATGTGGGGCAGGGGGTCGTTCTGCAGCATGAAGCCGTAGGTGTAGAGGGGGTGGCCGGGCAGGCTGGCGGTGCCGCTGGAGGAGAGCGTGGTGTGCACCGAGTGCAGGGGGTGCGTGGGGTACACCAAGGGGTATCCGCTCTTGAGGCTGCCGGGGTCGTGCACGCAGCTGGAGCAGTTGCTGGAGCCCAGGTGCGAGGCGCTGTGGTAGCTCAGGCAGTACGGGTCCCGGCATAATCCCTGCATGAAGGAGGGCGGCGAGGCCCCGGTCAGCGGGCTGGAGCTGGGCGGTTTGCCCGGCAGCCCCAGAGCCCCCGGCAGCTGGCTGCTCACCAGCCCCGGCTTGGTGGGGTCCAGCCCGGGCACGAACTGCGACGGGTAGCCGGCGTAGGCGCCCACGATGGAGCCGTGGTAGCCGATGCTGGAGGGCGGCAGGGGGAAGACGGAGTGGCCCGGCTTGTAGGGCGACACGGGGGCCACATGGCCGGCGGGCGGCAGGGCGGGGGCTCCGACTTGCGGCCGAGGGGGCTCGCCGTGCGCCCGGGCTCCACCGCCCCCGCCCCAGCGCCCCGCCCGTCCCCTCGGGGCTGGGCTTGCCCCCTCGGCTCCTTCTTCTCCTCGGCGCCTTTGGGCTGGGGTGCTGCGGCGAGCCCCGCGGGAGCCGCCGGGCGAGCGGCGGCGTGCGGGGGAACGGCGGGCAAGCGGCGCTGGGCACCCGAAAGCCGGCCTTGTCCGCGCCGCCCTCTTTGCGCGGCTCCCGCCGCCCTTCGAGTACGGCTTAAAGCTCGACTTGTCCTCGGCGGCGCGTCCCCGCTGCCGCTTCAGCGCGGCGGCCGGCCGAGGGCTCCTTGTCGGCGGCGCGGGCGCGGCGGGCGCCACGGCCGTTCAGTGGGGAGGGCGGGGTGCGGCTTGCCGATCTGCGAGCAGGTCGGGCCAGCAGCCCAGCGGCTCTCTGGGTCCGCTGCGGCGGAGCGGAGCCGGTCAGGGGGACCCCGACGGCGCCCCCGCACAGACCTCCCCCACCCCGAAACACCGGGGCCGGGCCCGGCGCTGAGCAGAGCCAGGTTTGGGGGACGGGGCGGGGGGAACGCCCGGACGGAAAAAGAGGCACCGGGTGGGTGGGGGAGCGGGGCTGCGGGGCGGAGGAAGGAACGGGTGGGGAGCGGGGACGCCGAGCAGGGCAAGCCCGACCGGAGAACCGGGACGCCGGGCTGGGAAGAGCTCGCTCAGAGAACCGGGAGCGCCGGGCCGGGAAGAGCTCGGCTCAGAGAACCGGGAGCGCCGGGCCGGGAAGAGCTCGGCTCAGAGAACCGGGAGCGCCGGGCTGGGAAGAGCTCGGCTCAGAGAACCGGGAGCGCCGGGCCGGGAAGAGCTCGGCTCAGAGAACCGGGAGCGCGGGCTGGGAAGAGCTCGGCTCAGAGAACCGGGAGCGCGGCTGGGAAGAGCTCGGCTCAGAGAACCGGGAGCGCCGCTGGGAAGAGCTCGGCTCAGAGAACCGGGAGCGCCGGGCGGGAAGAGCCCAGCTCAGAGAACCGGGAGCGCCGGGCTGGGAAGAGCCCAGCTCAGAGAACCGGGAGCGCCGGGCTGGGAAGAGCCCAGCTCAGAGAACCGGGAGCGCGGGTACGGTCCGAGGCGCGGTCGGGGGCGGCGGGCACTGACCTCGATGGGGCTGACGGGCGTGGAGGAGAGCGGCTGGAGGTACTCGGGTGCAGGAGGTGGCCGCCGTGGGCGCTGAGCATCTTCAGGACGCGGATGGGCAGCGGCTGGCCTGGCGCAGGGGTCGGCGGGGGGCGGCCGGCGACGGAGCGGCCGCGGCTCCGCGGCTCGGCGGGGTCCTCGGCCGGGCCCGCCGGAGCGCCGCTCATTTGGGCGGGGGAAAGGGGGGGGCCCGGGCTCCGCGGGCCGGGCCGGGCCGGGCGGGCGGCGGAGCGGCCGGCGGCGGCGCCCCGGCGAGACGAAGCCCTTCCCCGGCCCACCGACACGTCAAATAGCCCCGATGGCGCCGCGCTCGAGGGGCCGGCGCCGCGCACCAATCCGCGCCCGGCGGGCCCCGGGGCGGGGAGAGCCGCCGTGGGGGACGAACCGCCGCCGCTCCGCCGCCACCGCCGCCGCCACCGCCCCGCTCCGCCGCGCGGGGAACCGCGGCACCGGCCCGAGCGGGCTGGCGCGGCTCGGAGGGCACGGCTCGGCACGGCTCGGCACGGCACGGCACGGCTGGCACAGCTTGGCACGCCACAGCATGGTATAATACTGCTGACACACCTTGGCCTGGCACGGCTCGGCACGGCATGGCACGGCCTCACAGCTTGGCATGGCATGGCTCAGCTGAGCTGACATGGCACTGCTGGCACGGCTTGGCACGCCATGGCACGGTATAATGCTGCTGG
>VKON01000367.1:56989-68675 GCA_009741485.1 Malurus cyaneus samueli | reverse complement strand
TGCTGCTGGAGGATCTGCTGCTGGAGGATCTGCTGCTGGAGGATCTGCTGCTGGAGGGTCTGCTGCTGGAGGATCTGCTGCTGGAGGATCTGCTGCTGGAGGGTCTGCTGCTGGAGGATCTGCTGCTGAGGATCTGCTGCTGGAGGATCTGCTGCTGAGGATCTGCTGCTGGAGGATCTGCTGCTGAGGATCTGCTGCTGGAGGATCTGCTGCTGAGGATCTGCTGCTGGAGGATCTGCTGCTGAGGATCTGCTGCTGGAGGATCTGCTGCTGAGGATCTGCTGCTGGAGGATCTGCTGCTGAGGATCTGCTGCTGGAGGATCTGCTGCTGAGGATCTGCTGCTGGAGGATCTGCTGCTGAGGATCTGCTGCTGGAGGATCTGCTGCTGGAGGGTCTGCTGCTGAGGATCTGCTGCTGGAGGATCTGCTGCTGAGGATCTGCTGCTGGAGGATCTGCTGCTGAGGATCTGCTGCTGGAGGATCTGCTGCTGAGGATCTGCTGCTGGAGGATCTGCTGCTGAGGATCTGCTGCTGGAGGATCTGCTGCTGAGGATCTGCTGCTGGAGGATCTGCTGCTGAAAACCGGAATCCTGGGCTACGCCCGGGAGCGGGGGGATTCTTTGTCCTGCTGACCCCCGCTCCGGACCAAAGGCAACCTGACACAGCAGAACGGTCTCGCGGAAACGGGTCTGCTGCTCGCATGGGGCATCTGCCTCGCTGGAGGATCGCTGCTGTCAGCACGCCCTTTTTCAGGGAGAAGCTCATTTGCTCCCCACACACGCTGATTCAAAGGCGCCAGGGCCGCTAGGTGAACGGAGGGCAGGCGGAAGGCGTGGGGGGGAGGGGCCCCGCGAGCCGGCCCGGGAGCACCGCCCACCTCCAGCGTGCTCGAGGAGCCACACGCAGGAGCAGCTCGCGAGTGGCCACCCCGCCGCTGTCAGCACAACGCCACTTACCAGGCCTACTGGTGCTGAGAGACCCTGGCCCGCGGGGCACGAACGAGGAATGGCGAGTGACCAGAGCGCACTGGTTACACACGAAGCCGGGTTGAGTCTAACATATGAGATGGACCTTTGTATGAGCTTTGCCCTTGGTCCTGCCGTCTCCGGGGCTGGTGGTCCACTGGTGCCGTCGTGCAGCGTGCTCACAGGGTGGCTGGAGGAGGAGGACAGCGCACCGCCCCCAGCCCAGGGCGGTGCTCGGCTCACCGGGTGCCCAGCCCGGGGAGCTCCACAGGGCAGCTCCACACCCCCCGTCACCGCTCACCGCCGGCTGCTCCCGTCCTGCAGAGCTCCGGGACAGCCCTGGCACAGCAACTCCACTGCCATCATCTCCAAGCACGGCTCTGTCCCTCCGGCTCTGCTCTCAGCTCCCGCAGCATCCCCCAAAGCAAAGCCCTGACCCAGGATGGGCACAGGAGGTGTCCACGCTGTTTATCCCACACCGACTTCGAGGACAAGCACAGCCCGTGTGTCCTCCAGTGGCGCTATGCCACCCGTAAACGCGTGCTCACCAAGGCGCATCGTAGTGTTGGAAAAAAAGTGCTTTTTATCTTTATGCAGCCCAGGGAACTTCTACTCATTACACCCAGCGGTGGTCTCTGCAAAATCCCATGAGCTGAGCTACATGTTGGCAGCGCTCGGACTCACAGCCCTGCCAGACGCTCGCTATTCACGGACGTCCTGAAACGACCTTGTCCGTGCTGCGGGCACCACCTATACCGCAATAGATATCACCTAACAGACATTCGGGCATTTCTTTTTGTGGCAGCGGAGAGGAAGGAGAACAGCAAGTAAAAACAAAAAAAAAAAAAAAAAAAATAAGGGCCTGGCTCTTCCCCGGCATGTAATCACTCTGTATTTATTGGGCGCGGGGATTGGGCCGAAGACTTTAAGGGTGGCCGCATCGTTCTCGGGAACCAACAAACAAACCAGCGCGGGAGGGGCTGTGGATACAAGGGACTGGAGTCTTATTCTGAGTATTAGAAAAGATCGGGAAAGACTTTACAGAGAGAAAAGCCAGGGGATGGATTTGAAAGTTATGAAGGGCACGCGGAGCGAGTGGAATACTTTTATAGAGCAGCGGGGCTGTCAGAGAAGGTCGTGGCGTACAGTCAATATCCTGATGTCTCCTTCTTCTTCGGCAAGGGGATAACTGTTGCCATTAGTTCGGCTTTGGGTTTTTGTTAACGTGGAGCCTCCGAGAGAGATTAGAGCGTGCGCGATAGTGCCCCGGCCCGCTGGCGTGGAAGCCGGGCCCACGATAGCTCGGGACATTTCTCTGCGCAACGCCCGATGGGGGGGCTGGCGTACTCGGACCGAAGCCAGTTGTGCAGACCCCGTCTTCCGAGGGGCCGGAGACAGAGTGACCGGCGACAGCCCGCCTCCCTGCACGGCAGCGCACGAGGGAGGCGACGGGCACACATGCGTGACCAATGATGCGACTGGTGCCACGAGCGGGAGTGAAACAACCCTTCCCACCAATAAATCAAAATATGGGCTCGGGTGTGACGCCCGGCAAGGTCGAAGATGGCTGGGAGAGGACTGGGACCGCAGTTACGGAACTAAAGACAAATAAGGGTGCAAGATATGCCCAAGGGGATATAGGGCCCAATAACCACCTCATCAGCTACATTAAAAATCCACGTAGAACGTGATTCTGGGGTGCGAGATGAGGCGGGAGGGGGAAGGGTCGTCTGGGAGTCGCCTCTAAAAAAACAAAAATAACGACAGAAGATTTTTCCCTTAACATCTGAGGATCTTTGTGATTTGGATCTCAGAGCTTTTTTTTTTTTCCTCTCGCGGCGGCGCGGGGGTTGATTTTGTGAGAACGGTGGGCTGCGACATTCGGCTGTTCCGAGCGGCGGCGTCGGGGTCAGCGGTTTAGAGTCAGGCACTGGCAGGTCGCTGGCGAACGTGGCCTATACAACCGCCGTCCCGGGTGAAGCTCGGGGTGAGCAGAGGAAGGGTGCTGCCTGTTTCCAAACGGGGAAAAAGAGAGCCACCAGCACGGCCCGAACACTGCCCTGGGTGATGTCTGTAGATTAGTGAGCTATTTTATCTCGGCTTCGTCCCCATGTCCGACACCCACCACGCTGTTCGCACAGCCCACAGCCGGGCTTGAAAAGATCTTTCTCTGTCTCTCCGTGTTCCCTTTACGGTGACTTTTGGCCTCTGGAGAGGTTTGAAACCGCACATTCTTTCTGTATAAATAGATGCAACACACATTAATGCAAGCACATTAATGAAAATGGGTAATTCAAACCCATAACAACTCTAAATTAAGCCATACATTACCGACCCACTCAGCATATATTTTTGCAGAAAGACAGGATTGATCATCTAAACCGACAACTGGTGGAGTGGGGTTGTTAGACAGATATGATTATAAAGTGCATCTCAGTGCTCCTATTCATAAAAGTGAATTCCGCAATAACCTGGGCATAATTACACAAGGGAGTTATTTAATATGATTGGAATGAACCGCTCCCCAGCAGCCCCAGCACGAGCGCGCCGCCATCAAGATGATCCTCGCAGTGTTTCACTACGGTCTGGCCCCGCGCGCCTGCGTCCTCAGGCAGGCGCATAAAATATTCCTGAGGGAAACTCCTGCCAGGCAGGGCAGCACCCGAGGGTGAAGGGAGGGTGCACGGACTCCGTTTATTGGAGCGGGATCACCCTGGGGTAGGAGGGTATTGGGGAAGGAGAAAGGGATGCGGCTTTGCTGTGAGAGAGGGACTGAACCCGCAGCTCTGGAGGGTGAGAAAACGTGCAGCCCTAGCCACTGCTCACGGCTGGGACATTGGCACTCCCTGGCACTCCTGAGAGCCGTGCAGCCTCGCCCTCGGCTGCTACAGGCTGGGACACTGGCACTCTGGCACTCTGAGAGCCGTGCACCCCTCGAGCTCTCTCACGGCTGGGACATGGCACTCCTGGCACTCCTGAGAGCCCGTGCAGCCCCTCACCCCTGCTCACGGCTGCGTCACATGGCACTCCCTGGGGCACTTCGAGAAGCGTGCAGCCCCTCAGCCTGCTCAGGCTTGCGACATGGCACTCCTGGCATCCTGAGAGCCGGTGCAGCACCACCTCACCCTGCTCACGGCTGGCACATGGCACTCACGGTACACTCCTGAGAGCCGTGCAGCCCCTCGGCCTGCTCACGCGCATGGGACATGGCACTCCTGGCACTCCTGAGTAGCCGTGCACCCCTCAGCTGCTCCGGCTGGGAACATGCACTTCCTGGCACTCCTGAGAGCCGTGCAGCACCCCTCAGCCTGCTCACGGCTGGAGACATGGCACTACCTGGACTCCTGAGAGCCGTAGCAGCCCTCAGCCCTGCTCCACGCTGGGACATGCGCAGGCGCTGGCACTGCGGCACCCGGCAGTGGCGCGCTGGCTGTGCGGTTTGGGCCTGTCCTCCAGCGACCTCGAGGCTCTGCGGCATCGCCCTCCACGCACCGGGCCACGAGGCACCGGCACGGCGCAGGGACCAGGGACAGGGACAGGCACGGTGACCACGTGAACAAAATTGTGGTGCAGGGACCTGCGACATGCCCAGCATTTCAAAAGCACAGCCAAGGAGCTGGGATTTGTTCCGGGGACTGGCAGTGCCCGAGCGAGGGTGACACCGAGCGGCATCACCGGCGGGAGTGGGGGTCACATCCCGAGGGACAGGGGCTGTGGACATGTCCAGTGTCCACTGCAGCACTCTGCCCACGGCCCATGACACCCTGCCAATGCCAGCCATCCAGGGGCTCTGGACACCTCCAGTGTCCACTGCAGCACCCTGCCCACTGCCCACTGCCCATGACACCTTGCCAATGCCAGCCACCCAGAGCCCAGCACCCAGGGGGACACAGGTGACACCCGGCCTGGCACCCCCTTCCTCCTCGCCCCGAAACATCCACAGCAACCCCCCTGCTCCACCCCAGCCCTGAAACCCGGCCCTCCTCCACAAACATCCCACCCGCCAGGAGCGACACCACCGCGGGCACAACCAGAGCCCAGCCACGGCCCACACCGAGCGAGGGGCACCCCCGAAACAGCCTCCCCCAGCCTCGGGGGGCTCGGAACCGAGCCAAATTGGCCACCAACCTCTCCATTGCCACAGGAAACCCCGGCTGGGCCCTCCCCCGGCCGCACACCCGCGGCCACGCTCAAGGCACAGGTAGGAAAATAAAAATCCCTTCGGCAAAAGCAGTCCCTGTTCTCAGCGCGTTATTTTTCAGCTCAAAGGACACAAAGGAATTTAAACACAGGGCATAAAGCAATATCGAGAAGGCAATTAACAGGGATTAATTGCATGACTCACTGAAATGCAACAGGACTGAGGCAGAACAAAATAAGTGGCGTGGGACAATGGGGCATGTGGGGTTTTCAAGGGGCTCGCCCCAAAGCGCTTTCCTTGGGGAGTGGAGCGGGCAGAGCCCCCTGCCCGCCTGAGCCCCCACCATGGCGGGGACACAGCGAGACCATCTCAGAGCCGTTCATCTCCTCCTCTCCCGGCACAAACCCTAAATGAGAGCACGCAACTCCCCAGCAGCTCCCGGCCACCCTCACACCGCGCTCCGGGACCCCGCTCCTACCGCAATTCCACCCCAAAAACCGCACCCCGGGCAGGGGGTGACCCCCTGCTCCCCACAACAACCCGGAGACAGCAGCGTTCCCGCACTGACCCCGCTCACACGCCTTCTGGAAGCTTCCCTCCGCGCGTGGGAACGGCGGGGAGGGGGGCGCGGAGCCCCCAGCCCGGCCCGGGAGCCGCCCCCGGTGCTCGGAGCTCCGGTGCCCGGTCCCGCCGCCGCCACCACCGCTAGATGTGCTGGGACCCCGCGGGGGCACGGACGAGAGGAGACCAGAGCGTGGGTACAACCAAGAGCCGTTTATTAACAAAATCAGACTTACCGGGGCTCGTCCGCCGCCCGGGGCCGCCGGTCCTGCCGCTCCTCCGGTCCCCCCGGGATGCGGGGACACGCGGGGTACGGCCCGGGGTGACCATCACCCGGCCGGTGTCCACAGCCCCCCGGCCCGGACACAGGGACAAAAAAAAAAAAGAAAAAAAAAAAAGAAGAATTTTTTTTTTTTAAAAAACACAAATTTTAAAGAATACACAGCTTGGCATGGCACAGCTTGGCCTGGCGCGGCTCGGGATGGCATGGCACTGCTGGCACAGCTTGGCTTGGTATGGCACTGCTGGCCCAGCTTGGCATGGCACGGCTTGGCACGGCATGGCACTGCTGGCACGGCTTGGCACGGCATGGCTCAGCTGACACGGCACTGCTGGCACGGCTTGGAATGGCACAGCACAGCTGGCTGGAATGGCATGCCCACCGTGGCTGATGGTGGTACGGCATGGCTCAGCTGGCACCCTGTGGCATGGCTTGGATCAGATCAGATCAGCCTGGCACAGCTTGGCACAGCACAGCTCAGCACCCCTGTGCCAAACCCTGCGTCCAGTGCCTGTGCCCTGGCCCTGTGCCCTGTGCTGGTGCCACCCAAGGCGAGGGGGTGACCTCAACTCAATTCCCTTATGAACCTCAACACCTTTTTTTCCAGGCATTTTCTCCTTTCTGTGGTTTGCTGAGTCTTTAAAATCTTCATGTGCCAGTGCAGGCTGCTGTATAACTAATTAACTTCCAACAATTAACTTCCTATTTCTAGTTACCTTTCCCAGACATCCCTGAATTAATTTCACAAACCCCTGGGGCTTCAGTTTTGTGTGGGGGCCTGAAAAGCAGCCAAGCTCTGCCAGGCTCTGTCCACGAGGAGCCGAGGCCATGGATAAATCCCGGAGCTTTATCCAAGGAACATCCTGAATGTGAGGCTGTGGGTCCTGCTGGGGTGAGAGCTGCTCTCCTGGGCTTCAGATGGGGCTCAGGGAGAGATGAGCAATGGGATGGGGATGTGGAGTGACGGGGAAAATGAGGGGGGTCTGAATGGGATGAGAATGAGGAGCTTTGGCTGGAGAAAGGCGATGTGGGGCCGGGTGCCCATTGTGGCCCCACCTCTGCCCTCCCTGGGTTCGTGTTACAGTGAGGGAGAGGGGAAAAGGGGGAGAGACAGACACCTCGAATTAATCATATTAATCCTGACAGATGCTTTATGTTCCAACAGTGTTGCTGTTATTAAGTTCATGCGCCCACCCCCTCTCCAAACCCACTGCTCCACGTTCTGGGAAAAAAAGGCTTTGCTGGATTTCCCTGGGGAGTGCTGGCATCGCCCAGCGCAGCTCGACATCCACTCCTGCCTGTCCAACCACTATCAATCACGCCCAGGGTCGGACCTGTCAATTTTCCCTCTTTGTGAGGCTTTTTTCTTCTCTTTTTTTTTCCTCTCTCCCAAAGCTGACCGCGAGATTGATTCAATGCGGACAGCGGGATGTGAGCGGAGAGGCGCTGCCGTTCAAAGGAGCCATTCAAGGAAGGAGGAAACAGGAAAAAAAAAAAAAAAAAAAAGCTTTCCTCAAAGTCCTTCGAGTGCTTGGCCAACAACAACACGGCCTTAAGAGTGTAACCTGGAACCAGGTGGGATTTGAGAGCAGCAGCACGGAGCAGCAAAGCCCCCGGGGCTGTTTGTCCTTCCCAAACCTCGGGGAATCATCCCCAAGGGCTGATCCTGCCCCGGTGTTGTCACACAGACACCGTGGATCAGCTTTGTTTGCTGGATCAAAGCTTCATCCCAGGGATGTCGTGGTAGTGGTGAATCTGACTCCTTCCCTTTGCTCCAAAATCCATGAGGGTCCTGTTTTTATTGAGGAGAACACTCACCAGAGGGGAGAAAGGTGAACTGCCCTAGTCCAGGTCCAGTTCTGCTCCATGACAAGCCCCTCTCTCACTCAGAGGTTGCCCAAGTTCAAATAAAAGCCTTGAGACCCTCGCCCAACAAAAATAACACCAGCACCAAAGGAAAAGCAAAATATTTGGAATAGAAGCGAGGCCAAAGAAGACCAGAAGCCTCGGGGAGCACTTTCACCAATGACTGATGATGTTCCTGTCCCTGAGCAGGACCTGCCCCACCTGGGCTGCCCTTGAGGGGTTTGATTTTGCCAAGGATGAGTGTGAAGCAAGGCTGGGGAAGAGGCAATTGAGTTTTTCTTTCGGTTCAAGATCTCCCAGTGAGTTGGGATGAGTCTGAGCAGTGAATTTTGAGTTTTCTGTCCCGTGGCGGTGACATCCTGAATGCCAGGGGGTGCAGAGCAGGCGGGATGGACAGAGACATCCGAGCACTGCAACCTGCACAGAAAATGCTGGTGGGACAAAATGAGACGTGAATTTCAGTCACTGCAACTCTCCCTCTGCTGTGCTTCGACCCTGGAATAAACCTCTCCTGTTTCATTGCTGCTGGACACAGTTTAAGGGGAAGGGAATGAGAGGAGCTGGGGGTGTGTGGGATTTGGGGGGTGGGCACCGTCTCCACCTCTGCAGAGGGGACAGGGGAGAGGGACAGAGGGACAGAGGGACAGAGGGACAGAGGGACAGAGGGGCAGAGGGACAGAGGACAGAGGGACAGACAGAGGCACAGGACAAGGACAGAGGAGGACAGAGGACAGACAGAGGGACAGGACAGAGGGACAGAGGGACAGAGGGAACGGGACAGGAGGGGACAGAGCAGGGGCGGAGAGGGGACAGAGGGACAGGGACAAGAAGGGACAGAGGGACAGGGGCCAGGCAGAGGGACAGAGGACAGGGACAGAGGACAGAGGGAAGAGGGACAGAGGGACAGGGAGGGGACAGAGGGACAGCAGGGACAGGGGGACAGAGTGACGAGGGACAGAGGGCAGAGGGACAGAGGGACAGAGGACGAGGGACAGAGGGGACAGAGGGGACAGGGACAGAGGGACAGAGGGACAGACAGAGGGGACAGAGGACAAGGACAGAGGGACAGAGGGACAGAGGGGGACAGAGGGGACAGGACGGCAGAGGGACAGGACAGGACGGACAGGGCAGAGGGCAGACGGGACAGGCAGGGGACAGAGGGACAGAGGGACAGGACAGAGGGACAGAGGGCACAGGGACAGCCCAGCTCGGCAATCCCGCACGGATTCAATCCCCACGGAGGCTCCAGCCGGTCTGGGGGATCCGGGGGTGGTTCTGGCCCCCGCTGCAGGATTGGGATCCGAGCCCATCCCAAACCCAGCCTTTCCCTGCCCTCGGTGCCCGTTTTCCTCCCGTTTTTCTCAGGTAACTCCTCCCTCGCCCACCCGCGGCCCCTCCAGCTGCTCCAGGGAAGCACAAAACCTCCTCCGTCAGCGTTTTCCCTGCCCTGCTCAGCCCCCAACCCCTCCACTCCCCACGCAGCACCAGCCCAGGCCTTGCTTTTAGCTGCAGAACAAGTGCATAAAAATGATCTTATTTATTACAGGAGACATGTTTTAAAACAACTGACAAAATTGCAAGATGTAAAACGACAAGCAAGCGCTTTTTCTTTTTTAAGCCCGTATAGACTCCTGGCAATGATAAAAATAGTGTTTTCTTTTTTAAAGTTGGAATTAATCTTTCTTTCCAAAAGCAATATGTAGGCAGGAAAAAAGCAGGAAGCTGGTATTAGTGATCCTCGCTGGTGATGGTTAGTTATGGGAATGGCCGGGGCCTCTCTTCCCTCCGCAGAGCCATTAACGCTGCAACATTAAAGCAAAAAAAAAAAAAAAAAGGTGAAGGTTTTTTCTTTCTTTTTTTTTTTTTTTTTTTTTTTTTTTCCCTCCAGTTCCCTTGATGTGTGACTAACAGCTGCTTTTCTGTGTGACAAATCAGTGGGGTCTTCCTGTTGTTGATGTAATGAAGCTGTTTCCTGGTGGGAAATTCTATGGGATAAATTGCAGAAGGGGGAGGAGAACATCCCACACTTGCGGAAGGGTTTGGAGGGAGGGGGGTCAGGGCTGGCCCGGGGTCACCGTCACTTCTCTGAGGTTTTTTTTTGGGGGGTTTTGCCTTTTTATCTCCAAGGTTTTGGCCGTGCTGTCACAATGAGGGTGCTCACAGCTATGGGGAATAAATTGGGGTGTTCTCTGTGCTCACCCCCATGGTCACCCCGTGCTGGGGCTGCACAGAGCTGTGCCTCAGTTTCCCTATTCCTAAACGGGGGGTGATGGTAACCCCCTCTCCATCACTGTCAGCACCCCCAAAATCGCTGTGGGATTCCAGCTTTTCCCTGCTTTGAGGAGACACCCACAAAAAAAAAAATTCACCTTCACCTCTGGTTTCCTTTTTTTCTTTGCCAGTATTAGTTAATTAAACTATGCAAATTAAACCAACTTAATTTCTATATTGCCAGGCCCAGAGCCTCGAACCATTCGGTGCAGCTCATCTGGCACGTACGTCACAGAAAATGTTTGGAGCAACTCTAATAAAAATGAAAAAGGCTGTAAATCAAGTTTAATTTATTCATTTTCTGTATGGTATGAAAGCATGCCAAAATCAGATTATTTATGAGCCCTTCATAACAATAGGCATTTTTATTGGTTGCAAATGACAAAAGGGGTTCTCAGAGGGATTTTTTTCTTCTTTTAAATTTTTTGAATGCCTTTTCAGAAACATTTATTTTTTTGGACTCTATGATCTCAAAGAAAAATATTTAATCATTGATACAGTAAAAATAATTTATATTTTGATACTGAAAAACACATCAGTCTTTAAAACATAAATAGACAGAGCTAATTCAGCCCAAAGGCTCAGGCGAATGCCACCCCACAGGTTGGAGGAAAAGGCTGTGATTTATACCCACATCCTTGAATTTCCCATTAACAGCATAATCCCCTGTAAGTCTTTCACAAAATGTCTGAGCCACTCGGGTTTGCTTTTTTTTTTTCCTTGGGTGGGTCGGGGGTGCACATCACACACACCTCGAGGTGTTTTTTCTGTGTCCATCCAGGGGAATTCACAAAATTCCGTGTTCAACTCAGACCCAGCAGGTGGGGCACTGAAAATCCCCCACAGAGCGACTGGGGGATGGTTCTGTCTCAATTTTCCAGCTCATTCCAACCCTCCCTGGTCTGTTTAGTGCACCCAGAGGTGCTCCCTGACCACCTGGACCAGCCTGGGATGCTCCTGTCGGGGTCACAGCGGCTCCATCCGAGGTTTTGGGGACAGGGATGAGGTGCTGTGGGTGCACCCATCCTCCAGAGCTGTGTGGCACTGCCAGGGGGAAATGTCCCCTCGGAGGGGAGCGACCCCAAAGGCCCAGAAGCCGAGGAGGAGGTGGAGGAAGGGCACCCCAGGGACAAGGTGGGGACAGCAGCCCTGTCTCTGGGTGCCTGTGACACCCTGGGAATTGCAGCCACAGCTGGAGGCAGGGGATGGTCACTGTCCGCAGGGATGGTCTCTGTCCGCAGGATGTCATGTCGCAGGGATGGATGTCATTGTCCGATGGGATGGTCACCCCCAGCCCCGCTGTCACACGCTGAGGGTGGACAGTCACTCTGGGCTGCTCCAAACCCCGCTGCGCTCCGGACAGGTCACTTTTACACCTCTGAGCAGGGCAGGGATTGACCTTTGGGGAGCTTTCGGATGCTCCTCGGGTGTGGATCAGAAGGAACAGTCCCGGGGACCCCGCGCTGTCCCGTCAGGTCACTCGAGGTGAAGATGAACCCTCTCTTCTCACCCTCGGGGTGCTCCCTGTGCTGGCACCGGGATGAAGGGGACGCTGGCCCGGGGGGTGGGAGGCAGCCGGGACCCTCCTCCCAGAACAAGCGG
>VKON01000365.1:68072-83880 GCA_009741485.1 Malurus cyaneus samueli | reverse complement strand
GTCTCTCTCAATGATGAAATAGTCCTTTTGAGACACTTATTTCTCCATTTCGAAACCACAGCAAAAAGCACAGCAGCAAGCCGATCCCATTTCCCTTTACGTGATCTTTAGGTTCTCCATTTTCTTCTTGCATCTCCTCACCCTCTCTCTGTTTTTCCCAGTGCATGTACTAAAACTACATACTAACAACTAAGTTACATGGCGCCCCTATTGTTTTGAATTCTTAAGTACTAGAAATACTATCACAGAGGTGTACCAACTGATGCAATTGGCCCAGGCTTGGCCAGCCTGTCCTCAACCTCAGAGATGATTGCTCTAAAACACAGGGGGCAGGGACTCCTTTGCTGGAGAAGAAGGAGAAAATTTCTAGACTTCTTACAGCAGCATCTTTTTGTTTTCTTGGTCCCATCCCACCCACCAAAATTGGACCAGAAAACGATTGACAATAAGTTGTCCCGGGGTGTAGGGCCCTTCAGCATCGAGCTCGTTTGCACAGCAGATGATAAAGATATCGTTTCATTGCCTCTAACCAGAGGGCTTTCCACTTACACATCAAAGGACCTTCTTCTGCCCCACTTTTGATGTTTTCCATGTTGCTGCCTGTCAAGCTGATTACCTGGGGATATGGTTCTCCCCTGAAAGGTGCTAACTTTGAGATCCCTCAGTGAATGTATTTCTTTGTTCTCCAGCTTTGATTGTACTGATTCTTTGATCAACAGGGCAATGTAGCGTGTCATCAGGCCCTACTTCAGGGGTTTTTTGTGGTTTTCCCTGCAGCTTTTGTATTAGTTTTGCTATAATATGCAAAGAGTCCTCATGGGAAATGTTTAATCACAAACTATAATATTTCAGTTAGTTGCAAGGTTAACCACAAGTACTCAAAACAACACATCAGCTATTTACAACTATGTCTGTTATTAATTTACGCCAAGTGATTCAAAGGAATCTACTCCACGAGCAAGGTATGGTAAGAAAGCACAACTTTCATTGGCCAGGCGGGAGCACGCGTTTAACACCCCCATGTGGTTCTGCCTGCGTTATCTTCATAGGTTTTTATACATTTTACCAAGCTTTTTCATCTTATGCGATATACAAGTAGTCAGATAGTTACAAGTTGGTCATCCCCTGCTTTATCACTTACCTAAAGTTCATCCTAGGGGGTCATTACATGTACTTCGGTTCTTATCTTAGGTTACAAAACACAGCACACTATTCTTTAAACATTTAACACATCTATTTGCTAATACACAATTTCACTATAATACTTTGTTTGGAAAATCACTATACTTCATTAATGTGTATTGATTATTATCCTATTCTTCCTATTAATTTTACCCTTTTGTGACATTCCTCTATTTTCAATTAAAAGGCAGTTAGCAAGCGCCTCTGCTTATCGCTTAGTCCATAGAGCTAGGCCCTTGTTTCTGCAGGCAAGCGGTTAGCCAAACCATATACATTCCATTCCTTATCCCTAGTGTGTTGTTTTACTTGGCCCAGTTTTGGAGTGGGGCCAAAAGATTGGCGCCTGTGAGAAGCTTCTGAGCTTCCCACCATGTCCAGCAGAGCAATTGCTGTTGGCTCTAGGATGATGACATGCCAACTGACCAAACCTGGCAATTAAATAGTGTTACGCCCTCGTGAAAACATATTAGAAGAAATCAAAAACAAAGGGCACACAGGTAGTTTTGCCAGTGAAGGAGGCTGATAAATATTGAGATGCAGACCACCAGGTCAGTGCAGGAGGGGAGGAGCTGCTCCAGGCGCCGGACGGATTCCTTTGCAGCTTGTGACGAGCATTGGTGAAGCAGCGTCCCTGCAGCCCATAATCCACAGAGGAGTGCAGGACCACCGGAGGCCCCGTGAGGAGGAGGTCCCCACGCCGAGCGGAGACACGGAAGCGGGCGTGTCAGGCAGAGACCCATCGAGAGAGAGCCTTGCTCCCGATAGGAACAGCTGCCTTTCCTACGGACGCAGAGAGCCCAGGTGCAGCAGTTTGGGCCGGACTGTCTGCCCGTGGGGGGCTCACGCACAGCAAGTGTGTGGCCTGCGCTCATGGAGAGTGGAGCCCGCCACTGGAGTTCATGGAGAGAACTGTTTCCCTGGAGGACCCACGCAAAGCAAGGAAGGAATCCCTTTTCCCTCAAGCGCACAAGGATCCAGGTTGATAACTGACCAACCCCACACCCTGTTTTGCTTCTGCTTGCTTGTTGTATGTATAGCGCGAGGTCTAGGGGAAGATCGTGTCTTTGAGGGTTGAATTTATTTCTATTCTCCTCCTCTGCTTTGGTTATAATTAATATTCACTTGATTATTAATGTTGGCCTTTTTGTCCATAAGTGTTTTCCTCCTGTCCTAATCTCAACTCTATGAACCTTTTTGTATTTTTTTCCCCTTCGCTCTTTCACCCGGTGTGTGGTGGAGAGCAGATGAAGCAGGTTGTGGGTGCCTGTTTGCCGCATCCAAACCGCAACACTAGTCCACCAGTTTGTTTTTAATAGCAGTAGCTTAAGCATAGCATTTCTGTTATCATAGCTCTTCAGGCATAGGGGGCTCCCGTTCTTGCAAAGAAGTTGCCATGGAGCATAGCAGCCAACACCCAACTTTTATTATTCTATACTTTATACTAAAGTACTTATGCTAAAGGAGTTCCGTTTCATATGTTAAAGGAGTCCTGTGTTTAAAGGAGTCCTGTGTATCACCAGTTAGCCAGAAAAATAAAAGCATTAGTGATTATTTCACAACTGTGTCAGCAGAACTAAGCTACTTCTACAAAATGCCAACATTATATTATAATGCACAACACATAGCATCCACCTTAATATCTGCAAAAGCCAACACTATAATATGTGTTTATCACAATCTAATTATAAAACATTGGCATATTCTAACAGAAAAAAACACCTCTCTTGTCAGGGAAGAACTATTTCAGCTTTTTATGCAGGTATGGCCCATGCAGGAATTGGAGAAAGAAAAGACCTGGCCTCCATTTGGTAGCTTAGAAAGTGAATTAATGTCAAAAACATTATTCCAACTCTGCCAGGATCAGCGTTGGCAGGAACTTCTGTATGCAGAAGTTTTTATGAATTTTTCAAAACGACCAGGCTTACATAAACCTAAGAAAGATCAGTTTGTGATGGTTTTAAGAGGGAAGAGAAAGGATAAAAAGGAGGAGCCTCTTGCTAGTCCAATCTGTGTTAAAGATTTAGATACAGCAGATCTAGATATGGTAGCACCCGCTTTGAGGGTGAGAGTACCCCCCCCTCCCCCGCCGCCGGTGGGGGAGGAGGAGGGGGCAGAAGGAGACTTCCCGCCACCGCCTCCGCCGTCCCCTCCGGTGTCCCTGCCTTCCTCGCCCCGCCCCAAATGGGAGGAGGGCAGGGAAGGAATATCCCATCGTGACCGTGCATTGTGAGCGCCCCGCTCCGAAGCACCCCGCAGGAAAACACCACTTCAACACGCAGGCAGGTCCAGGTTTCTTCTTTATTAGTATCCCAGCTCTTTTAGCTTAAGCAATTACAGCTCTTTCTTTTTAGTGATTCAGCTCAGTCTGAGCTGACCGCGCTCACTGCGGGGTTTTTATAGGATTATCTTATCTGTACCCGGTTTTGAGAACTGCACCAATCAATAGCGTTTTAGACAGATTACATAACCAGAAAAACTCTCACACATCACGTTTCAGACTTTGATGACCAGTATGTTTTTCATCTGTCCAATTCCAAAGTTTGGGGTCGCGTCAAACCCAGTTCATCCACCATAACCGTATCATCTAGCACGCGTTAAATCCATGCAGTCTTTCCACAAATCCGATCCCCAAAGCCCAGCAGCCCCATATTCACAGCTTCAAAGACATGCATCTCCCCTTTCTTTTTCAAAATCCCAGAAATACAAATACAAATTTTTTTGCCATAAGCTGTTCATACAAGTGTGGAAAGTACAAACATTTATTTACACTAGTTACTTCATTGGTTTGCCAAAGTCTCTCTATTTGTCCTTTATCCATGGCCCCGATACATTCGGCAGCGTACCAGGACGTTCGAATCTCTGTAGAGACCAGGCGGTACCCCTGCCTCAATGTTAAAAGCGCTATTGTGTCCCGCCCCCATTTTGTTTTTTCTTGTGAATTAAATACCATCAACTCGTACCTTCCCCCGTGGTCAAGTGTCGTTGGAAATTTTTTTTTTTTTTTTTTTTTTTTCTTTTTTTTTTTTTTTTTTTTTTTTTTTTTTTTTTTTTTTTTTTTTTTTTTTTTTTTTTTTTTTTTTTTTTTTTTTTTTTTTTTTTTTTTTTTTTTTTTTTTTTTTTTTTTTTTTTTTTTTTTTTTTTTTTTTTTTCTTTTTTTTTTTTTTTTTTTTTTTTTTTTTTTTTTTTTTTTTTTTTTTTTGTTTTTTTTTTTTGTTTTTTTTTTTTTTTTTTTTTTTGTTTTGTTGTTTTTTTTTGTGTTCTTTTTTTTTTTTTTTTTTTTTTTTTTTTTTTTTTATTGGTTTTTTTTTTTTTTTGTTTTTTTTTTTTTTTTTTGTTTGTTTTGAAAAGTGAGAAAATATGGGGGATTCATTGTTTGTTTTCTCGAGGATTTAGCCAATTTAAAAAACATAACATGCTTTACGTATTATGTTTCCAGGCCTCCATCCCCTCTTCTTTCAAAGCAGACAGTAATGTTAAGATCCTGATGAGCTCGTTCATGATCGCTTGACTTCCAGAGTTTGGCGGTATACCTTGTTACGTTTTAATGTCCATTTGCTGAAAAAGACTCCACCACTGCACTAACATAGTGGCATTATCAGTTTTGATGGTGTCAGGGCGACAGCAAGCACAGCAATAGCCCTTGTCCAATGTGTATTGCAAAATTTTGCTGCAGTGGATGTCATAGGAGTTGCCAGATCGCCTTAGAACAAGTGTCAATGGAAACATGAAACATGTTTCAGGCGACCAAAAGGGGCAAATTCAGTGACATCAGTTTGCCATATTGACGGGGTTTGTAGACCTCTGGGATTAACCCCCATATTTTAAATGGGTGTTAATCGAGCCAATCAGGAAACAGAGCACAACAATTGATCTAGCTCTGCCTTTGTAATGTTAAACATGCGACGAAGTGCGCGAGCAGACTGATGAAAGAATCGTGAGAACTTAGTGCTTGTTGGAAATTGTTCTGAGTTTCTACTGGCATTGTGACCAAATTATCAATAATCTGATTACCCTGACTAAGGCATCCAGGAAATCTTCTTGACTGCGGACATGTGTAACCCACCATGGGTAACTTCTCTGGGATACCAGGTTCCATAATTGTATAAACAAGGCCTTTAATTGAGGATTATTTACGTGCCCAATTAGTGACGAGAAACACAGGGTAACCAACTAGCCACAATAAGGGAGTCTATTATCAAATTAATTTGTTCTGTCACATGATCCTGAAAGGCTATAATCACTTGCTGTAGTTCTAATATTTCATGAACCAGACCCTTGGAGTACTTTGTGTTGCCATTCGTTTTCTGCATAATACACATAACCATATTTCTTAGTTTTACTACTTGCATCAGTAAATATAGTTTTGGCTTCCTTCAAGGGTTGTTTGCTCTGTAGGTCTTCTTGTTCCAACTGGAGTGTTTGTATTTAAACAGTGGTGACTGGGATAGATGATTATCCACCTGCTTGCCCATGATAGGCAATTGCCATTGTTTCAGAGAGCGTAGCCATTCATCAGCAAATTAGAGTTTTAAGAGGCAAAATACTTTTTCTGGTCTACTCCTGCCATGGAACGCACTCGTTCCCTCGCCTTTAATAACAATTGACCAATGGCTTCACAGCGCATTGTAATGGTGGCTCGCAATTCATTGGGCAAAAAGAACCCATTCCAAAATTTGAACTGGCTGTTCTTAGTAATTGAGATATCAAAGCACTACCTCTTTTCCTTAGTTATATTGATATAACTACAAATCCACAATCTCAAACCCTTTGACCGGGCTTGAGAAATCTTTGATCCAATGATGTCTAATGCATTTTTTGCCTCTGGTGTGAGGGATCGTGGTTCTGCTGGAGATCTAGTATTTTTCAACAGTGCCAATAACGGAGCTAAATCTGAATTAGTGATGCCGCAATAAGTGCGAAGCCACTGAATATCTCACCTACACAACTTGTGGACATCATTGACTGTATGGATTCGGGTTTTATCAGACATCTTTAGTGTTTCACCCTGGTTTCTGTGAGATTTGCATACCTAGATAATTCATGGGCTTGTTTTTGGACTTTTCTGGGGCTACCACTAGCCCTACTCTGCTAAATATGATAATAATTCTTGCTCCTGAATCTGACAATAATGGTTAGGAAGAAGCAATCAAAATGGATCCAATATAATGGAAAGTCAAAGGTGTACAATACTTGTCTCAAGGTTTCAAAGAGCCAGTTCGACAATACCTTGACAGAATGGTAGGAGAATTTTCATCCTGTGAGCAACTACCCCACTTAAATCGCTGTGCTGGAGCAGCCTGTTTATGCTAGGAATGGTAAAGGCAAATTTATCACTATCATGCAGGATGCAAGGGAATAGAGAAAAAACAGTCTTTAAATCAATGATACAGGTGACATAGTATAACATACAGGACAGAAGAGAAGGAAACCCTGGTTGAAGTGGTCCCAGTCTCCATACAGGCGTTTACGCTCTCAAGTCGTGTAGCAATCTCCATTTTCCTGACCTTTCCTGAATTGTAAATATGGAGGTATTCCAAGTACTTACAGAAGGTTTTAATAGGTCCCAGCTTCAGCTGCTCTTGACCAATTCTTTGGACATGTTGCAGCTTCTCGCTTGAGTCCGCCACTGCTCAAACCATACAGTGGTTTTCCAGTGACCCATTTAATTTTCAATGAAGGGCGAGAGCTGCCCGAAGTGCCCGCAGTTAAAAAGGGGTTGGTAATGGAACACACATGAGATAAAACGTCACGAATATAATGTCACAAAGGGTATAGCAGAGTTGTATGGAGTAAATACAGATAAGCGCTTTACCAGGGCCTTAATTGCCTCCGAGTCCTCAAGATAGTAGAAGGACTCACTATCTGTGTTGCTCGAATTGGCCCCCGATCTGTAACTGATACTAGCGATTTCCAGTCTCCAATTTACTGGCAAGCAGCACAGGAATATGGACATCAGCCCCTGTATAACAACATCATTTCAACATTAGTTAATTTCTGATTATTAGGCCCCACAATTGTGACCAGCTGCTTGGAACGCTCAGGGCCTAAGACCTGACAAAAAGCAACAAGTGAAGCTCCTGTAGATCCAAAGCCTTTATCTTTTCGATATTTGGCCTATGTTTGGAACACAGGAGCGAAAGGTATCAATTGTGCAATTCGCTCAAAAGGAATTGTAACAGGGGAAAGAAAACACTTTACCATAATTCCAATATTACCTGTAATAATCAGCATCAATGCAACCTGGTAAAACAAAAATTCCCATTTTAGATGCAGACGATCTCCCTAGCAAGAGTGCCGATAACCCATGTCCCAACGGTCCTGATACCGTGGATTTTAGGACGTGGACATTAGAATCTTTAATTATTGGGATTCTGCCCATGGCCAAATCGATTCCTGCACTTCCGCTTGTGGCAGAGCGTAGTTCGTCGAGACAGCCGCCGTCTGCCTCACTTGTTGGGGATATTTGTAAGCCGCGTCCCTTCGTGCGCGGCCCCATCCTTTTCCCTGAGGCTGGGGTCCTAATAATGGAGTCCCATCCTTCTTAAACCTTGACCGACATTCTGCGGCCCTGTGTCCAAATTTCTGACATCGATTGCAAACACCATTTATGCCTTGGGACCTTTTGGCACTCTTATTAGGGCAATCGCGTTTCATATGACCAAGCTGGCCAGCATAGAAAACATGCGCCTTTTTTCCTAAGGTCTTCCTTCCAACTACTTTATTTCCAGTTAGGGCTGCAGCTAAAGCATTTGCGTGTATTTTTGCCTTTTCAGCTTCCTCAACCATTGGGCAGCACAGATTTCAAAGTATTTTTTGTCAAGGAGGCCCTGCGTAGGGTGGAATTAGTTGCTGACAAACTGATTTTGCATTTTTGTATGCCAATTCTTTGGCCAAAAGATGGCTTTAACTGTTATCCACTGTAGGAGCCTTGTCTAATAAGGCTTCTTTCTAAAGAGACGATCTACAAAATGAAAAAGGATTCATCTGGTTTTCTGCAGAAATTTTTGTATATGGGGGATTGGTCGTTCCCGATTGTGGGAGAGCATAGAAGGCTGCTAATGCTGCATTTTTAGATGTGTAAGTATCCTGGGTGACACATAGCCTGTCTGGCACCCTCGTTCTAAATTCACCAGTTCCCATCAACTATGGACGCAAGGTAGCGACACGAAGATGGATCACCTTGGGGCAACTCTATATTTTCCAAGTAAAATCTCTAAACGTTCTACGCAACTTTTGAGACCATAAGCAATATGTAAGTGGAAGAAAGGATCAGTTCCATAATTGCTTTAACATCGGCTGGACCAAATCCTGATAATTTTCCAATTAACGCAGTGATTTATTTCTACCAGTCGATGTGTCATGACCATATTGCAATAACTGCTTTCTGAATACTCTGCACTGTTTCCCAACTATGGTTTCGTATACTAAATTGCCACCTCTTTGAAATTCTTGGTTGCACACAAGTGGAGAAAACATAAATTCCCCTGTCAATCTGACGAAATTCATGTACCCACCCTTTGTATCTTTTTGAAGGCTATTATAAATATTGACAGAGAGGTAAGGCTACGGCCCCTTTTGGTTCTGGCGCCCTTGTGTAAAAATCCATTGGTACAACCCATTATTTTTTCAGTCCCTATCTTATTTTGTACCCCAGACCCAGCAGAGCCCAACCTGGCCATCCTCGTTAACTCCCCTTGAGAGATCAACATATTCTAGCAATTTGTGTGTGATACTAAGCCTAATCCCCGCGAAGGAATCTGCGTCTTCCAATACTCTCCTTTTCTAGTTGTTCAAGTTTGAATGTCTATATTAGTTGCAGACCCTCACAAGTAGCTCAGATGAGCCCTTTTGTAAGCGACATTCTTATACATCCTTTTTCTCTCGAATCCTTGTCAATAACGCTTCCATCGTTCAGAAGCAAAGATGTCATAAGCTTCCTGTTTGTTCTTGCAATTTAACAATCGAAAAGATGCTAAATAAAGATTGTAGATGAACTCATATATCTCTTCGTCTCTGGTAACATGGACTGTAAGAGGCATCTCCCAGTATTCCATTTGTTAAACAAGGGGGGAGCTGGTGGAGAAATCCTGAGTGGGGGTTGAGGTGCTGAAGAGCCTGCTGTCTGTTTTCCTTCTCGGGGTTCCCAGGGAGGAGAGGTCAATCAATGTGCTCCCACGCTACCTTGTTCACAGAAAAGACAACTGGACATGTTGAGAACTTGCTGCCACGAGTGGTTATCTGTCTTCCTCTCTATTCACTAATTATTGCATATTAAAATCGTGAAAAGATCTCCATCCTGTTTTTTGTGGCTAATAGAAGAACTGGCATCTGCCTTCTGGCATGTAACTGTCTGTTTCTTACTATATGACTGCTTTACCATTAATTGAACAGAGTGATAAACTTCTGCTAGCTGTTTAGCCTGTCCTAAACTGCTTGCACTTTTTCCCAGAGTTTCATTCCGATCCTTTCCCATGTTTCCACATCATAAATTTCCAATATCATTTAGCTTCATGTTTTTGCACCATAAATAAAAGTCTGTTAAGATCCTCTTTTCAACTCTGTATCGTTTTCTCTTTGCTAATCTCGAGAAAAGCGTTTATAGCAGCCTGCTCTATGGCAGACGCCGCAGACCCCATGCTACTTGAATTCCGATATAAACCCTTTTCTTAAAACCTCCCAGCTTCTTCTTTCCTGCTGGCTACACCTATCACTGTCTTCTTGACTGACACGGACTTTCTTGGCTGTAAACCGCCGTATTCCAGCTATTAATATTTCCACACCTACCTGTCTCCACCGACAGGAATTTCACGCTACTACCGCCGTCTTCTTATATACACATTCGCGACATATTTTTTTTAGATAATGTTTCATATTAGAGATTTGTGAACTCAACGCTGTTAATCCGGGTCTCCCGGTACTGAAACTCTCTCCCGCTCGGTGTATTTTAAAATATTCGAACAGAATTTTCGGACATTTGCTGCGACGAATTGTTGCTGTTTTGTTTTTCTGGCTACTGTTATGAAACGTCACTTCCAGCGCGCGCCACACCGTCCGCGGCGCCGCCCCCAGCCCGCGGCTCCGCCCACTCCACGCGCCGCCTCCCAGCCTTCACCGCCTCCCAGCCCCCAACCGCTCCCAGCCCGCGGCAACCGCCTCCCAGCCCGCACACCGCCTCCGCTGGCGGGGAAGAAAAAAAGGGGGGAAGGGGTGTCGGGTTTCCTATACACTCCGCCAATCAGTGCTGCGGGGGTTTTTCGTCACGGGATCCTTTGTTCCCACCTCCGCTTCTGCGCTGATAAGCTTCCACCGTCGCGCTGTCCTGCCGGGGCCGTGCCGCTGGCCCCCGGCTGGACCGCGGCTGGGTCGCTCCGATCGCTCGCCCTTTCGCGCCGGTACCCAGCGGCCCCCGCGCGCTGCCGCGGCGACCCGCCGCCCTCGCCGCGAGTTTGCCGGCGCCCCGCACCCGCGCCGCGGCTTCCGCCGGGCCCCGCTCCGATCTGCCTCTCGCTGCTGTCCTCGCTGCGCCGGCTGGTTCCTGCCGCTGCTCCTGGCCGTCTCTGGACGAGTGGGCTGCTTTCTCGGACCGCCGAGTCACACTTGTGAGCGTCCCGCTCCGAAGCACCCCGCAGGAAAACACCATTCAACACGCAGGCAGGTCCCAGTTTCTTTCTTTATTAGTATCCCAGCTCTTTTAGCTTTAGCAATTACAGCTCTTTCTTTTTAGTGATTCACTCAGTCCTGACTGACCCGCGCTCACTGGGGGGTTTTAATAGGATATCATACTGTACCCGGTTTTGAGAATGCACCATCAATACGTTTTTTAGAACAGATTACATAACAGAAAAACTCTCACACATCAACGTTTCAGACTTTGATTGGACAGATGTTTTTCATCTGTCCAATCCAAAAGAGTTGGTCGCTTCAACCCAGTTCCATCCCCAATAACCGTATCATCTAAGCAACATGCGTATATCCATCAGTCCTTCCCACACGCGATTCCAAAGCCCAGCCCCTATCAAACGCTGCAAAGACCATGGCAGTGCATGTGTAAGTTTGATCGAAACGCAACATGCGTGGTTTCCAGGAGAGTGTGTGTGCTCGGTATTCCATGGAAAAGTGGTGTGCCTGAACTGCCTGTGTTAGTGACGGTGTGTGGGAGAATGAACTTGACTCCGGGCGCTTGTGGACCGCAACAGCCGTCCAGTCAGGGCCCGGGGCACACCATGTGCCGAATCCCCACACAAGTCTGGTGCTCGGACGCTAAGAGGGGTTTCCTTGACGCACCTAATCTGAATGATTAAATAACCCAGATAACCAGTGGAACAGCCCCAATTAAAAGGGAAATTGGATTAACAACGGATACATGCCAGTTCTCTGAAAGGAAACGAGGACAAACCTGCTGCAGCCAAAGGAAAAGGGAAAAGTAGCACAAAAAAGCTATAGAAGCACCCAGTCCTGTTGCTAAACATACCAGATTTAAAAAGAAAGAACCAGAAAAGAAAGAACCAGCCATACAAGCCTCTTTGAGGCAGGCAGTTGGTAACCAAGGTCCTGTCTATATTAAGGTTCCCTTTTCTCTTGTTGAGTTGCAGCAGTGGAAGGCCTCAGTTGGACGGTATAGAGAAAATCCAGAAAAGGTGGCTAATTTTGTAGACAAGGCTATTAAGTCACAAACTCCAGACTGGAGTGATTTAGATGCAATGATGAACACATTATTAGATGAAATTGAAAGAGAGATGGTTAGAAGGACCGTCATAACCACTATAGAGGCCCAAATAGCAGCCAGAACTCCTCAAGGGCCAGTTAATGATATTTTCCCTTTAAATGACCCAAGGTGAGACCCTAATGTAACAGAACAAATGGTGAGGTAAAAACATTATCAGAATTGGGTGGTGTTTGATATAAAACATGCTATTCCTAAAGCAGGGAATTGGTCCGAATTAGATGAAGCAAGACAAGACAAGAATGCAACTCCTACAGACTTCTTGAATAGGCTTAAAGAGGCTGCACAGAAATACACAAGTATGGTCTTTGAGGCACCTGAAGAGAAGTCCCAACTGGTTTATTTCTTTATAGGCCAATCTGCAAGTGAAATAAGGAAAAAGCTCCAAACAATGGATGAGAGGCATGACATAGGCAAATTGGTGGACATAGCTTGGAAAATATATCAAAATAGGGATTCAACAGATGGAGATGAACACCAGCAGGGTAAGAGGGGTAATCAGGAGAAGTCATCTAAGGCGTCAAAAAAGAGTACTTCTCTGGATAAAGATCAATGTGCTTTTTGTGAGAAAAAGGGATACTAGAAAAAGGAGCACCTGATGTTGATGAAAAGGACACTCCCAGCTTCCAAACTAACAGTGAATGTGGACCGAGGAGGACCAAAGGGTATACCCCTGGCAGACCCTTTGGTTATAGCTAAGCTAGGGAAAGATGATGTTGAATTCTTGGTGGATACAGGGGCAACATATTCTGCATTAAATACTTTAGAAGGGAAACTGAGTCAAGACACTGTAAATATGATTAGTGCCACGAGAATAAGTCAAACAAGGCCTTTCATCCAACCTTTAAAATTCGAGAAGGGAAAACACTGGGTGACTCACCAATTCCTCTATATACCAAACTCCCCAAAGTCATTAATGGGTAGGGATTTATTGAAGAAATTAGGAGCGGAAATAAAATTTTCCAGAGAAGAGGGAGTAAAAGCGATAATTCCTGAATCTAAATTTGTCAAAGCAGCTGCCATTTTTATACAGGAGAATTATGGGGAAATTCCCAAAGAAGTTGAAGATGCTGTCATTCCAATAGTGTAGGCCAGTGATTTTCCTGGGAAGTCCAAAAGAGCTGAGACTGTGAGTATTACACTCAAATTAGGGCCTATACCAGTGTCTTGGGTTGATTGTGTCAATTCTGTTCTGTATTCCTTTTTCCGTTGGCATGTATGCCCAAAAAGGTGTTTGTACCTTTAAATGTAATGCGGAAGAAGGAGCAGGGGCTGCTGGGAAGGCGGCGCGGGCGGTTTAAAAGCCAGCGCTGCCACGCAGCCTGGGCTTTTTGAGCTCGGCTCTCGCTCTGCTCAGCGCTGTGGGAGTCCTTTTGCTCGCGGAGTCAGCGTTGATCGGAAGTTCACAGGTTGCAGTTGCTAGCTCGGGTTTGTTAGGCTTGGCAGCTTTCCGCAGACAACCCCCTCTGCAGGCTTCCTAGCGATTACTGCCACTGAGACAAAATCCGGAGTCTAGGGAGAAATAGCCTGCGCGCGTCAATCTCCATCCGGCAGAGGAATCAGAAAGCCAGAGGGCAGGCAGACTCACTGAAAACACCACCAGTATAGAGAATCCGCTTCTGACCATCCACAGGGAAGAAGAGGACAGTAATACAGGGGTTTTTGGGTCACTTTAATGCACTTAAGTTACCGAGCTGGAAGGAGACCCACACTAGAGTGGGTTATAATTCTTTTTCTTTACTTCCCGGAGACGGTAGCAGCCGAATCTAGTTGTCTGACGCCAACGTCGAACGGAGGGGCAAGCGTGTGGGCTCCTTGAGGTTTTGAAATATCTAACAGTTAGCTTTATCTTGACCAGTATGGCCACTGTGTTTTGTTATAAAAATCTACCTTGTTTCTCTTCACTTTAACCCAGACAATCTATTTCCTACTGGTAGAAAAAAATTATCAAATATTTTCATTTCAGAGGAAATCGTCCTGTAACGTTTTTCGAAAGCATGTCTCAAACCAGAGACCAACCAGCAGAGGCAGAAACAATCCTTGAAATAAAGGCCGGAGGAGGATAGGGACCTATAATTGAAAGGTCTATTTAAATTTGGGTGTATTAGTTAGAAGGTAGAAATCTAGATACAGCAACACCCATTCCGCGCAGTAAAGAAAGGGTATGGGAAGAGTTAATTGGTTATGCAGGATTTAAGGAATTAACAAAACAACAGAGGATGTACAACCATTTGTAGCAAAAACCCTAACACCATTTTTGACCAACCCTGACAGATAAATTAGGGTGGTTCACTGTTTAGATCTCAAGGATCCTTCTGAGCATTCCTAGCAGAAGATGTGCCAAGAAGCATTGCTTTGATGTGAAAATCCTCAGACAGAGAGGAAAACACAGCTCACCTGGACAGTTCTACCCCAGGGTTTCAAAAACAGCCCAACAATTTTCAGAAACCAGCTAGCAAAGGAACTGGAGGACTGAAGAAGACAAGAACTAGGAGGGGCTATTCTTCAATATATAGATGATATCTTAACTGCAGCTAGAACACTAGATGACAGCATCCAGCTCACTGTAAATTTGTTGAACTTTTTGGGACTAAGTGGGTATAGAGTTTCGAAAGAGAAGACACAAGATGCCAGGGAAACAGTCATTTAATTTGGGCTAGAAATCTTCCATGGACATAGACAACTCAGCGGAGAATGGAAAGAAGACGTTTTCCATCTTGCAGAGCCCCACACTGTGAGAGAAATGCAAGCCTTCCTGGAAATGGTATGTTGGTGTCACTTATGGATACCAAATTATGGACTACTGCTAAAACCTCTGTATGGAGCCCTTAAAGCAGCCCAAAAGGGAACCATCATGTGGACAGAGAGTACAAGGGCTGCATTTAAACAGCTGAAACGTTCTTTGATGTCAGCCCTTAACTAAGCCTTTTGAACACTTTACATATGAGTGACTGAATGTTGCTCCGGGAGCACTGGCACAGCACCTTGGAGACCAGGAATGGGCTGTGGCCTACTTTTCAAAACAGCTAGACAATGTTAGCCAAGTGTGGCCTGGTTGTCTGAAAGCTCTGGCGGCTACTGTCATACTGATCCAGGAAGCCTGTAAATTCGCCCTAGGGCGGCACATTGTCATCTATGGGCCCCCCGCAGTGATACCTGTGTTGGAACAAAAGGGGTACACTGGCTATCCCCTAGCAGAATGCTTAAATATCTATCTGTGTTGTTGGAACAGGATGATGTTACTCTAAAAACAACATCGGATGTAAACCCTGCGGTGGTTTTGTCATCTACATTAACTGATGGTGTGCCTGAGCATGACTGTTTACAGACAACAGAGGAGACTTATTCCAGCAGACCAGATTTGAAGGAAGTGCCTCTGGAGAATCCAGATTGGGAACTCTATACCTATGGAAGCAGCTTAATGAGAAATGGTGTTTTGGGTTATGTGGAAGTTGTAACCAAAAGTATATATTCTAGTACCATCTTCATAAGTTGTTAAAACAGGTGGGGCAGTGGTTTTTATCCTATCTGTGACTTAGCCCTGATAACACCCTCTGGGGGACTATCTCTGCTAATGCGCCATCAAGGTCTCCCAGCATGACTCATAGAATTACTTCAGCCCTGTGTTGGTTTTGCTTGGCCCAGTTTTTGGAAGTGGGGGGGCAAAAAAGATGGCACCTGTGAGAAGCTTCTGGAGGCTTCCACCATGTCCGACAGAGCCAATTGCTGTTGGCTCTGAGGATGATGGACATGACACTGACCAAACCTGGGCCAATTAAAGATAGTGGTTACGCCTCTGTGAAAACATATTTAAGAAGAAATCAAAACAAGGGAGCACACAGTAGTTTTGCCGGTGGAGGAGGCTGAGAAATATGTGAGGGAATGTAGACACCAAGGTCAGTG
>VKON01000365.1:22003-44391 GCA_009741485.1 Malurus cyaneus samueli | reverse complement strand
CCCAGGATGGTGCTATGGCAGTGGATGTGAGGCACAGAGTGTGGTCTTAACCTATCCAGTGGTTGCCTCTACCATTGTGAGCATGCAATACTTGCCCTGACAGGTTGGGGCAGTGTGATATAACAACCTGCCAGCCTCTCCATATTGTGTCCCACCTTCCCCATACCACAGGGGTTCCTCACCCACTTGGCCTGATTGATGGCAGAGCACATGTCACAATCATGGTAATCTAAGAGACACTGTCCATGGTAAGATCCACCCTCGGTCTCTGCCCACTTATAAGTGGCATCTCGCCTTGTGCGCCAGGCATCATGGGCCCATCAAACTAGGAACAACTCACTTTTGTGTTGCCAATCCAGGTCTGTCTGGGACACTTCTATCTTTACAGCCTGATCTACCTACTCGTTGTTTTGGTGCGCCTCATTAGCTCGGCTCTTGGGGACATGGTCATATTCACCACTTCAAGGAGGTCTCTGCCTTCATTGGCAAACACCTGTTTTTCAAACCAAAACGGATGTTATCTCTAGCTCCAGAGGGATGAAATCCCCACTAATAAGGAAAGATAAAAAAGGAAAAAGTATTATTTGTCATGCACTGGAATTATGTTTCAAATCTGCTTGGCAATGGAGAGAACAGATGATACAAGAAACCGATAATTTGAAAAAGGAAATAAAGGAAAGAAAACATGTAGAACTGTCTCTACAATACCAAAATGACAAATTGAAACCACAGTTAAAGGAATCCAAGGGAAAGGCAAAAACTTTGTAAGAAGAAAAAGAATTGACATTATTAAAAAACCCCAATTCCTTGGTTGTTAAAAAAATTCAAAAATAGATAACATCACCTGAAGATTAGGATGGTGATATTTGGGAAAGTCCTGATGAAATCAATGATGAAAATATTGTAAATATTATGGAGAGAAGGGAACCAGCTTCAGTCCCTATGCGGTCAGTTAAAGATATCTCTACTGCTGTTACAAAACACACATGTCTGGAGGCAATGCACAACCATGCAGATGAAAATATTCCAATCCCTGCCGAGGTAGATCCTCATATGTTAAGACCTCTGATAAAAGAAGCTCTGACTATGCTAAAGGATTATTTGATGGGGAGATGAGATGAAATCAAAAGGGATGTAATGCATAATGAAACTTTACAAGACCCACAAGCCCTGAGGAGACCTGTCCCTACATGGGCAGAACTCCTGCATGATATAATAAAGCATGTGAGAGAGATGGGCTGGAAAAATCCAGAAAGAAGTACAAGTACTGAAATGGGAAAACCCCCTTAAAAACTGTTGAGTACTGTTAAACATAACTCACCTGAGAGAAATTAATTATGAAGAACTGCTTTGGCTTTAGGAATACCCAAAGTTGCTTTAATGAAACAACCTAAAAATTAATAGCAGAGTTAATCCAGTGGCGGGGGGCGGGAGAAGAAGGGGCAGATTCAAACCCCAACATTTACAAGAAAGCAAGCCCCGCTTCAGATCCTATGGAACACTGCAGGAAAAAAAGCTTAGGTGCTGGGCAAATTTCTGGCACCTCACCTGGCACATTCTTGCATATCAATGGTTTTCTGATAAAGAAGGGCCCTACAGCCTCTGAAATTTTAACTGACATGGGAGCTCAAAATCTCTTTGATTACTCCTACAGTACCAAAAAACAAAATTTAAATTAAAAAAAATTACATGGTTAATGAAAAGTATTATCTGTTACACTGCCAAAATCTCTTCTGAAGTAATTAAAAATTTTAAATGAAGAGGCATTATATTTTAGGATGCATTCTGCTTGCAATTCTCCTGTTTGTCAGGTGAAAAATAAAGCAGAAAGGAGCTGGCATCTAACAATTGATTATTGAAGGCTTAATGTTAACACAGGATCACTCACTGCAGCTGTACCAATTATTGCAAACCTCACTGCTATGCTGCAGACATCTGTGCATAAATGAATGGCAATTTTGGATATAAAAGACATTTTTTATGGTCTCAATTACAAAACCTACAAAATTACAGATAGCTGTGACTCCAAGCATATTAGCTTTACAACAGCCATATAAACCTAGTCCTATACTGGATGCTCCTACAATCACTTCAGACTTTGAAGTGAAAGATGTCTGGTTCACTGATGCCTCAGCCAAATTCATTGATGGTAAATGGAAGTAAAGACCAGTTGCTCTTAACACTGAAACAGGAGTGGAACTAGTGGAAGAAGGAATAGGAAGTGCACAGGTGGGAGAGATTAAAGCTGTACTGCTGGCAGTAAAGGAGAAAGCAAGAATGGTGTGTGTTGATTTATATGCAGTCTGGACTGGTGCCTCACAGTGGTTGTGTCAGTATGTTGGTGTGAGCCTCGCACACCAACAGATATGGGGGGAAGGTGTCAGCATTTTATTATTTCACAGCACAACCTTTTATACTTTTTCTCCACATCACCAAATAACACAAGCTCTCTTTCCTTTTACTAATTGGTCACAAATCACTATTTCTTGTTTTAAAATGTCAACACACAGTACCCATTCCATAGCCTTCTCTGTTTCTCAAAGTTGCTTATCTCTAAAACCCAAGGACACAGCTGCAGAGGCTATGGGGCAGCCTCTTGCTAGCTTCCCACAATTCCCCCTTTTTTGTTTTTTAAGCACAAATGCCATGTTTGCCATCTTTTGCAGGGCCCTTTGCAGACAAGGTAGCAAACATGGTACCGGAATCTCTTGTGTAGTTGCCATCAAATCCTGAATATGTCTGTGAGTTGACTTTGATTTACTATTTAAATCTATACAGTCCATACCATCAAAACTTTGCAGTTATGCCCATGAAATAATAACAGCAAATCAATAGTTACACAGTTTTGTGAAGTAGCGTGGCAAATACTATCTACATCAGTGGTCAGTACAAAACTGAACTAATGGCTATGTGTTCTACAAGGCAACAACAAATCTTTAGGCAATGCTGACCTTGAAATTACTGAATGTCCTTCTAGGAGCATGGAGCGAAGAATAACTGAGGAAGGTCAGCAGAAACACAACAAGCAAGGTAGGACAACAAGATGTTCTCTGGGGCTGGTGCTGCTCCTGCACTGTGCATCAGGATGTCAGTTAATTGTTGTAGTTGCTTCAACATCCTTCACGTTATCTCTGGGTTCACTCGCATGCTGATGGCTAGGGTCATGTCCTTAGCTAGGGTATTGAGCTGTTGGACTGGTTTCTCCGACACATGGTTCAGTTTTACCAGACGAGCAGGTAACCACCTTGGATCTGTCAGTGATAGAACACATGCATACCCTCCCCCCCAGGTTAGCAAATCATCTAGGCCTTGTCATTACACACTCAATTGTGTATCCTTGCATAAAACTTTTAGGTGGAAATTGCTTTTGCACATGTAAACCTTCAGAGCAGTATTGCTCTGCCAGGGATCATAACTGATGATTCGTATTTGAAAAATGTGGTGCATTATTTAATTATTCTTGAGGGGCAAAATTCTCCCTTTTTTGTTTTTAATAACATGCACTTCTCTTAGCACGAACATCCACACAAAGGTAAAGCAAGACAGGTAAAAAAGCAATAAGCTCACCATGTGCTCAGCATTAGCACTGAGAAAAAACAAGCAAGGTAATACATGTAAGCAGTAAGACATCAGTGAAAGGATAGTAATTTAGAAAAATACATCGTCAGCTGCCTAATCACTTCCCTATTGCCCAGGGTTTGCAATAGCTGGCTAGCCCCATTTCATAGGCAGGACCTGGAAAACCTTTCCCGGGCAAGGTTTCCAAGTTTACCCTGAAGAGGGTCCAGCTTTGATGAGCCCAAATCGTCAAGTAAGCGTGACTTGATTACATTTTTAGTGCAGAAACACCTAGGTCTGTTGGCATACTTCCCAACTAGCCAGGGCCAGGGCTTGGCCAGAGCCTAGGCCTCAGCTGGGACTCCCTAAAATTCTACAGTCTTCTATTAATCGCAACTGCAAGTTTCTCAAAATAACACATCTCTTACAGACAATTATACAAGGCTATGTAAGAGTTTCTAAAACAGTAACTAATTTTTAGTTTCGTAATCAATGGGACCATATACAAACTAGAAACAACCAAAAGAATACATGTGTGAAATCAAAGGCAATAAAGGTAAAGAATAAAGGTACTGCTGCTTTAAGGAGACATGGCATTTTGTTCAGTCATCTTGCTCAAGTAGTTGCTATACTCCTTTCTCTTTTTGGAAAGGCTTTTCTATGGGAAAATTAGAGACAAATTTAAAATACAACTCAGTTGCTGCAACTAGCAAGGTACAGCTCGGCCGTGAAACCCCAGAAGGGTCCCCTGGGCCCTCTAAGTCCCCCCTCCCCCCCCCAACTAGGTTTTTCTGTGCAGCTTAGGTGTTCTGAGTCTGCAGTTGCTAAAGCCTGCCCGCCTCCCCTGCTGCTTTCCACAGCCCACACATACACCGTGAGAATGATGCAGCAGCAGGTGGGGGGGGGTGGGAAGAAACAAAACAGCCGCTTCTGTATCCTTCTTTTCTCGGCGCCGCTACTTCAGGGAACTTTTCCTCTCTCCCTAGGCGAGTTGCATTCCCTTGGTGCAGTGTTTCTTGTTTCTGAAATCATTGTTCTTGCCCTATACGCTCCCTTCCTCTCTCCTCTCGCTGAGCTGTGATGATGTCCAGATCAGCATGACACGGATGAGTCTGGTGGTCCTGTTCTCTGGGTGGATTAGGAGGCAGGGGAGTGTGGTTTTGTCTCAGCAGACCAAGCGGCAGGTCGACTTCTATCTGTGGTGCTGGCAACAGCAGCAGAGCTTCCTCCACAGAGGGTGGTTCAGGGGGTGCTGAGGGCTGGGTAACCAGCTTCAGTGGAGATTCCGGTGCACTGTCCCAGTGTTCTGGAAAACTAGGGACTGGTAGAGGGGGTTCTAACACCCAGACGGCTGGATAAGCCAGCAGCCCTGCAACGAATGCTTGCGCTATGCCAGCAGCAGCAGCATGTTCCGCTTTCATCACTTTTAATGTGATTTTAATCAACTTCCAGGTTTCTGCCAACCCACTTGCAATTTTTTTCTTCCTTACCCCTTTTTGCAATAGTGTCCCACAAACAGTCCTCAAATTTATTCTACTCCTCTTCCTCAAATAAGGTATTTGGGTCCTGAAAACAACCATTTAATGTCCCCAGCATCACTAAACCTGTCAATTGCTTAATGGAATCAGCTCCTCTAGCCAATAATAAAAAGTCTCTCCAATGTGGAGAATACTGCACTAACACCCCCGGGACACCTCCCGGTTCCATGATATTCACAAAGCCCTGTTTTTCATCTAAGCGATACTGCTGTCCTTATCTCATAGGCTGTGCTATCAATTTGCTCTCAGCCAGATTGTAGTTAGCCAAGGAAGTCCCCTGCTGTCGTTGGAGTCTGAGTTAGAATCTGTAGGGAGTTTGAAGATAGTATCCGGGGGGGCATTTCTCGAGACCCATCTTGCTTCCTCATAGCTTCTAGGACCATTCTCCATGAAGGGAGCAGCTCGACCTGATCTCCCCCGTAGCCCGTTTTAAGGTCCTTATCTTTTATGCCCCGCTTTTTTAAAAAGCAATTGAGCAAATCAAGGGTGGCTTGCCTCTCCATCCCTCTATAGGTGCCAGCGCTGTTGCAACCTAACGAGGCCCTCGGCACGCCCTGCTCTCGGCACAGACCTGCAGATGCAGTCGCTGTGAGTGCGGAGATGCCAGAATCCCGCCTGTGCGGTTGTTCTGTCGTGCTGAATCATCTCTTTCACCTCCTGGGTTGCAGCAGGACCGATGCACAGTACTTCGCGACCGTGGCTCGCAGATCACCTCCAGAGGGGCCGCGGCCCGATTTCCGAATTGAGGCACGTCGGGTCACCATTTGTCGCAGAAGGGAAGACTCGGACCACTCAATATGAGTTATAAGTGAACTTCGATTTATTGTAAACAATGTCTAAGTTTTATAACATACATAATTAGCTCATACATATTCTGTAATACATATATCTCATAGGTCCACGTCCTAAACGTCAACTCCACCTTTAATGATTCACTTGCCAATTTCCCTTATCTACTTCCACTTTTTCCCAAGGCTAACTAACGCAAATACCTTGTAGGGAGTTTCCAGCGGCTTAAAAACATGATGTCTTTGCATTGCTTTCTTATTGCTTCAGAGGAATTGCTCACACAATCTCAGCAACCACTCCAGCCAAGTGCAACACCTGCATCCCTCCATCCCACCAAGCTGCAACTGCTCCTGCGACCCCTCTGCTAGCCAGCCTTCCACAGACATTATCATAGAAAGATATCAAATCAGTTAAACATGACTTTCCCTTTGCGAACCTGTTGATTGTGCCTGATGATTGCATGGTTCTTTAAATGCCTTTCAATAGCACCCAGTATAATCTTCTCCATAATTTTTCCAGGTACTGAGGCTTGACTAACAACACATCTGTAGTTCCCTGAGTCTTGCCTCATGCCGTTTTTGTAAATTGGAATAGCATTGCCTAGCTTCCTGTCATCAGGGACCTCCCCAGACCTTTGGTAGATGATTGAGAGGGATCCTGACATAACATCTGCTAGCTCCTTCGATACCCTGGATCAGAGCCCCACAGGCCCCATCAGGCCCCACAGACTTGTGAACATTCAGTTGATACAGCTAGTCCCTCACAATTTCAGTGTCCACAAATGGAGGGTCACTGTTACCACACTCATGGTCCTCTGACTCAATATTATTAAAGACTGCAACAAAAAAAAGCATTTTATGCCTCTGCTTTTTTCTTTATCCCTATTGTTCAAGTGACCATCATCATCAAATAGCAGTCCAATGTTTTCTTTAGCCCTCCTCTTGCTATTGACATACTTAAAAAAGCCCTTCTTGTCTGACAAAACACTGACCAGTTTCAATTCTGGCTCAGCTTTGGCATTTCATGTCCTCTCCCTGCATATGAGAACCATGGCTGGGTAATTTTGCTGCTAAGCCTGACGTTTCTTCCACAGATCATACAATTTCTTTTTCCTCTTCAGTTCTACAAGCTCTCTGTTCTTGTGCCCAACTTGCTTGGCTTTTGACACAGTGGAATCGCCTGCTCCTGCACCTTTAAACAGTGGTTCTTAAAATCTGACCAACACTCGTGGACTCATAAGCCCTCAAAATCAGGGTACTCTGCTAGGTAGCTCCCTGAAGAGCTTAGAACTCTGCTGACTTTTTTTCTTATTACACTGAAAATTTTAAACTCAACCATTTAATGGACACTGTGGCCAAGAAAACCAGCAACCATCATATCTTCCATGAGTTCTTCTCTATTCACAAACAAGTCTAGGAGGGCATCTTTCCTAGTGGGCTCCTTGAGTGTCCTGATCCGCTTGACTTAAGCGGGGTTCGTGAGAGGTTCGTTTTTGGAATCTCAGAGCGCAAAAGAAAACGAAGGGGCAAATATATATGCTTCAAATAATCAGGAACAATTTATTTGGGTATTTTGCGATAGAAGAGGGTGAGAGGGAGAGAAAGAGAGAGAAAGAGAGAGAGAGAGTGGGTTATATAGCTACCAACAACAGGGCTTGACGAGGTCTTCCGAAGTTCCACGGGGGTTGTCAGTCTGTTGGGAGAGATTCCCAGGTGGTCTTCTGGGGGAGACTTTTATAGGCTTTTTAAAGCGAGTGGCTGCAGGCCAGGAGGGCTTGCGAAGCATGGGAAGCCGGCCAGGCGTGGGAAGAATGTCTATTGTTAAGGTGTGCAGCATGGGCTGCGGGCTGTACCGTTCTCCTCAGGAACGGTGCGATCATCCGTAGCTCACATCCATTGTTCTCAGCAGCCTAGGAGCTGGAAACTTGGCAGTCCTTCCACCTTGATCTGGCTCGGACTCCTTTGAGCAAAAGCCCCCCCTTTCTCCTGCCTTGGGGTTTTTCTTCGATGATCGTGAGACAGTCCAGGGTCTTCCATACGGTCTCTTACATTGAGTCCTTGTGTTAAAAAGTTCTTTCACAAACTTCAGGAATTTCCCATGCTTGCTTGTCACAGCAATATGGCATTCCCAGTTGACGTCTGAAATCTTCCCATAAGGATGAGGGCTACTGATCTAGAGATTTCTCCTAATGGCCTATAGAACAACTCATCACTGCTATCATCCTGGCTAGGCAATTGGTAGTAGACACCCACTACAACATCTCCTTTGCTTTCCATCCCCCTAATCTTCACCCAGAGGCTCTCAACCACACCATCCTTGACCCTAAGGGCTGTACAATCAAACCATTCCCTTACATAGAATGCAACTCCTCCACCTAGCCTGCTCTGCTTATCCCTCCTGAACAGGCTGTAGCCCTCCATTCCAGCCACCCAGTTGTGGGACTCATTCCACCAAGTCCCACTGATACCAAAGATATCATAGCTCTGGGAGCTGATGCTTCCAGTTAATTTTGCTTGTTTCTCCTACTGTGTGCATTGGTGTATGTGTTGTTTTGCTTGGCCTTTGGTGGGGGGGGGCGGGGCACAAGATGGCTCCTGTGAGAAGCTGCTAGAAGCTTCCACAAGTCCAGCAGAGCCAATCCTGATGGCTCAAGATGGACATGCACTGGCCAAGGCTGGGCCAATTAGAGATGTGGTAATGACTCGTGATGACATATTTAAAAGAATAAAAACAAAGGGTTCACTCTGTTTTAATTTCCAGCTAGAGAAGAGGAGGAGGTGAGAACATGTAAGGAGAACAACATGGAGACCCCAAGTCAGTGGAGAAGGAAGGGGAGGAGGTGCTCCAGGCACCAGAGCTGAGATTCCTCTGTAGGCCATGGTGAAGACCATGGTGGAGCAGCTGTGTCCCTGCAGCCCATGGGGATCCACGGGGGATGCAGAGATCCACTCGCAGCCTGTGGGGGAGGTGCCCACACTGGAGTGGGTGGATACCTGGAGGAGGCTGTGAGCCAGTGGGAGACCTGGTGGAGAGAGAGGTCCCTGCTTCCAGGTTGGAGCAGCCTGTCCTTGGAGGACTGCACCCAGTAGATGAGTGACCCATGCTGCAGCAGTTTTGGGAGGACTGTCTGCCTGTGAGATTGGACCCATGTTGGAGAAGTTCATGGAGAACTGTCTCCCATGGGAGGAACCCCACAGCGCAGCAGGGGAAGGACTTCTCTCCCTGAGCAGCAGAAGAAAACCGTGGGTAATGAACTGACCAAACCCCCATGTCCTGTCCCCCTGCGCTGTCAGTATGAAGGAGGGAGGGGTTGGGGGGGAAGAACAATATTTTAAAGGCTTATTTTACTTCTCGTTATCCTCCTGTGACTTTGTTAGCAATAAATTCACTTTGTATCTCTAAGTTGAGCCTGTTTTGCCCTTGGAGTGTTTTTTCCCAGTCCTTATCTCAACTCATGACCCTTTCGTTAAATTTTTCTCTTCTCTGCCCAGCTGTGGCAGGGGAGAGCAAATGAATGGCTTTAATGGGTGTCTGGCATTGGCCAGTGTCAAACCATGACCGTGTACAAGATTTCAGATGACTCCTGGACCTTCATGCTTCAGGAGCTAATGGTTTAAAATATTTTAAAGGATATTCGATGATATTCCTACTATGCCATCAGCATTTCACATACAGCAATTGAATTAATGGGAAGTGTTCTACTTGTTTCTAATGAAATTACACTGAAGAATTATCTTAATTATAAACAAACAAATTCTGGAACGTTAATGCATTTCAACTAGTGAAGTATTTAAAAAAAGATTTTAAGTCAAGCTGAAGTTCTTACCTGAAAGCTCCATAAAGTGGTCTGTACCAGCAGACAAAAGAACAAGGAGTAAAAAGCAAGAACCAGAGGATACTCAATCCAAAATCAACCCCTCATGTAGCATCAATATAAAACCAGGCCAAACATCTAAAAGTATTAAGAAACAGTGTCACTGGTGTCACTGTATGGACTGTAGAAGTATAAGCAAAGAAAAATCTTAATAAATAATGTTCATATAATAAATTATTACAATTGTTAAAGTAATACTTAAACTGTGCATTTTTAAACAAAACATAACCATGCTGACAATAAATAAATATCCTCTCTTTGTAATATGCTGATTTTTATAGTTTTCTAAGTTTCAGGTTAAAGTAAATATTCACAACTGAAAGCTGTGAACACGAAAATTCAATATCAGGTGCATAGCAAGGAATAAAATCTGTCACAAAATATTTTCAAACCCAAAATGATGAAAAAATAAGCTTCTACAGCTGCAACAACTGATACTTCTACAGTAATTACTGGATATTTACTTTTCTAACATGCTAGTTATTTCTTTTCTCTTACAATCAGGCAAGTAAATGAGTGCAGGGCTGTCAGCCTTAATGGTACAATACAAAAGGAAATGAAAAACTCTTTGTCTTACATGTATTAGTGAAAAAAAAAATCAGCTAAGCAAAAATGCTTCTCAATAAAATAAGATCTGCAAGAAGCTGTTCTAGATACTTTAATACATATTGAATACTCAAAATTCTTTATCATATTGTCCTATACAACTGCTTTTTTGGTTCCCAGCTCTTAGCTCAATACTGACATTTGTGCATTGGCAGACCTTGTTATAGGTTAACTACTGAATTTCTATTAAAAAAATGCATTGGCATTACAATCTCACAGTTTATTTCAAATATATTTGCCTCTGTAACAACCAAGTGTCTAAGTTAGATACAATTTTAGGAGAAAAGCTCTGGAATTAACATTTCTCTAAAAAAGGGTTTGGCAATCCCTTCCTACTGACACGAAATTAAATTCTTTTGGATGAAAGTGAAAAAACCTCTTTATCTGACAAACAAGGTGCCCGCAGGCACGGGAAAAAAAATGAAATAACTGTTACATATTGAGCCTTCACAACCTTACCCTCACACATCCTCCCACCCACCCACCATCCACAGCAGAACAAACAAACCCAAAATGCCAGGGAAGGGAAATCTACCGAGCACATGGCGAGAAGGAACAAATGACAGACGCCGTTTGTTGAAGCGGGGGAGGGGGAGGGGGGCTAAGAAAAGAGTCCATGCGGCAGCTTGGGGAAGAAAAAAAACAGATGGGAACCTGGTGAACCTCTGATATTGGTCTCCTCCTTGCAGCAGACGAAGCTGGTGGATTTAGAGTCCTTTCTTTCATTGGTTCAGCTCTCCCGAGGTCTGGGCCGAGACGGGGCATCCCCGCGGCTTCCCTGCCAGTCCGCGCTGACCGGCGCCTGCCGATGGTCTGATTCAGACCAAAAGCCAAGCCGAACAGTCCAAGAGAAAAACAACAGAAGCCGCTGAAGAATTTCCACTACAGTCCAGGGAAAAACTTCTTGCCTAAGCTAACCAAAAGCAAGCTAGCTAAGCAACAATGCAGCCTCCAATTTGAACGGCAAGCCGAGCACACCGGAGAGTGAGAGCGTGAACAAATCCCGAGCAAGAGTTCTCCCAGCTCCCCACCTCTCCCAGACCCATCTTAAAGCTACAGGACCCATTGTGGGCATAAAGCAGATGAACAGGAATAGAGTATCATAATAAAATCACCCCAAGACAAAAAGATACAACAGTAGTAAGCAATATTACAGCTACTGCTTTCATGCTATCTGGCACAGAAGTTAGTTCTGTCAGACTTATAAGATTACATTAATTTCTCTCCTTGTTCAGCAAGAACCAGTGATTCAGAAGTGATTTTGCTATATCAGAGAACAGTTTCTATCCTTGTAGACCAGGGTAAAATAGAGTATTTATGAATGAGAGTGCACAAGCAGCTCCTTACAGGAATAATTTATTATTTAGCTCCAGATAAAAGTTCTAGCTATTCTACTGGAGGTTAAGGTTAACAGAGGAATCATAGAATGATTTGAGTTAGAATGGACCTTTAAAGATCATATAATCCAACTCCCCTGCAATGAACAGGTGTTCCATTGATGCCTCATGATTTTTGCTTTTCCTTTTTACACTTTCTGTACTCTCTATGCATCCCCCTGTACCCCTTAGCCTGCATGCTTGTAATTCCTGGAGCCTGACATTCCAGGTTAGTTAAGAAGTTCTGCTGGGCAGAGAGACCAAACATCCTGAGGAAGGAGTTAGTGTGCCCTGTGCTATCTTAAACCCGAGGCTCCAGCCTTGGGTGAAGTCTTCTGTCTGGAACATCTTGTGTAAACTGGGCTCTGGCCTCATCGTGGGGGGGGATGATTCATTAGAATAGGGGGACATTACTGCATTTGTTTTTTATTGGGGAATCCTAGATAGATATGCTAATTCCTGAAATCTATAAAACTTGTATCCGTGCTATACACGTGTGTGCATTTTGCCATCAAGATGTGCACCTGGGATCCCAAATACTGAGGTAAAACCCTTTTTATCCCCTTAACCGTGTCAGTGTCATTATTAAAAACTGGCCATCAAGGCAACACCATCTCTCTGATAATTTTTGTGGCCCTTCTCTGGACCTGCTCAAACAGGTCCACATCTTTCCTGAACTGAGGAGTCCAGAGTGGGATGCAGTACTCCAGGTGGGAAGAGAGAATAGAGGGGTAGAATCACCTCCCTTGACCTGCTGGTCATGTTTTTTCTTGATGCAGCCCAGTTGGCTTTCTGGGCTGTGAGTGCAAGTTGCCAGCTCATGTCCAGCTTTTCATCTGCCAATACCCCCAAGTTCTCTTCTGCAGGGCTGTTCTCAATCCTTTCATCCCCCAGTCTATACTGATACCTGAGATTGCACTAACCCAGGTGCAGGACCTTGCACTTGTGTTGTGGTTTACCCAGCGGCTAATAGAGCACCACAACTTCTCATCACTCCTACCGTGGGATGGAGGATCGAAGGGTAAAAATAAAGCTAGAAATCATGAGTTTTGAGATAAGGCAGTTTTAGAGGAAAAGCAAAGCTGTGCAAAGAAAGCAAAAAGGAATTATTCAGCACTTCCCTGCAGGAGTGTTCAGCTACCCAGGAGAGCAGTCATCATACATATGTTTACTTAGAAGACAAATGACATAAACTGATTATTCCCTCTCCTCTTCTTCCCCAGCTTTTTATCCATGCAAAATGCCTTGTTTGGATATCCTTTGGTCAGTTGGGGCAGCTGTCCTGGCTGTGTCTCCAACTCTTGTGCCACCCCAGCTACTCATTGTGGGGCTGTACAAGGAGCAGAAAGGCTTGATGCTTGTAAGCCTGTCGCAGTAACAGAAACCTCTGATTTTTACCTGTTTTCAACACAAGTTTAAAACATGGCTTCATACTAGCTACTGTGAAGAAAAATAACTCTACCCCAGCCAAAACTAGCATAACTTGGCCTTACTGAATGTGTAGGAACACATGTAGTGCAGGCAGCTCCATGTGCAAGCTGCAAATTGTGTTCTGGGTGGGATGAAATGGCTGGAGTCCTAAGCAATGAGCCATGAACTGGTGCTGACCCATTGCAAGCAGGGCAAACAGACCTGCTCTGGCCAGCCAGGTGGCCAGTCATCAAGAGACTCTACAGGAGCCAATGAACAGTGAGAAGACCTCAGCCTAAATATCACCATTGGATTGGGTGCACAGACTGTAAGGGTATAAAAGCCCAGTGATTCCTTTGGTTGTGGTTCCTCCCTGAAGGAATGCACTGTACCACAATGTGGAAGGCTAGCTAAACTGAGAAGGGTCACGTAGACATTTTACAGCTTGGTGAGATGAAGGAATGCAGGTGTCGCGCTCAGATAGAATAATTGCTGAAATTGTGTGAACCATCCTTCTGAGGCGATGGGAAGGCAATGCAAGGACATCATGTTTTTAAGCCGCTGGAAACTCCCTACGAGGTATTTGTGCTAGTTAGCCTTGGGAAAAAATAGAAGTAGATAAGGGAAATTTGGCAAGTGAATCATTAAAGGTGGAGTTGACGTGTAAGACATGGACCTATGAAATATATGTATTACAGAATATGTATGAGCTAATTATGTATGTTATAAAACTTAGACATTGTTTACAATAAATGGAAGTTCGCTTATAACTCATATTGAGTGGTCCGAGTCTTCCCTTCGCTGACACCACAATTAAAATACTTAAAGGAATCAGACATCTGAGACTGCTATGGGAAACTTAGGGTCAGACTGGTAAGGGAAACATGTCTGACTGTGTGAGTGGGTTGTGTGTAGGGAGTCAAGCAGGCCACCTGTTAATTCACTGGAACTGCCCACTGGGAAGGTCCTAGTAGTTAAAAGTCTCAGGTGGTGTGTGTAACTCCCCGAGTGCCTCCTGAACAGTCAGACAGGAAAGCTTCCTTAACACTGAACCTCATGAGGTTCCCATGGGCTCACTTCTTGAGCTTGTCCAGGCCCCTCTGGATGGCATCCTGTCCCTAAGGCATGCCAAACACACCACTCAGCTTGGTGTTGTCTGCAAATCTGCTGAAGGTGAACTTGATACCACTATGTCACTGATGAAGATACTAAACAATACTGGTCCCAATATGGACCCCTGAGGGACACTACTCATCACTGATCTCCATCCAGACACTGAGCCATTGACCACTACTCTCTGCATGCAACCATCCAACCAACTCCTTATCCACCAAATAGTCTACCCTTGAAATACATCTCTCTCTGTCGTGGGTTTAAACGTGATTTTTTCCCCATCCGAGTCACGGCACCAAAATGTCTGTTGAACTTGACCGAATCAAAAGCACTGCACCATGACGTTCCTCCCTTCCCCCCACCTGAGAGGCAGAAGAGAGGCAAAAGCACATATCACGAGAATTATGGCTTTCAGATAACATAACATATTGAGAGAAGTACGTATGTGCTCCAGAGAATGGTCGACAGGCTGAATAACTTCAGTTGCAAAATAGATTTATTACTACAAACTACTAAGAATACTACTGCACCGGGAGGGGAACAAAGATAGGGAAAAATTACAAGAGAGAAAATAAAAACGACATTTTAGACAACTGTTATCTTTCCGGGACCTGTCTCTTTCCCAGATCCTCCCTCTCCACCCCCATGTCTTCCCGCTACCAAGGGGGACAGGAAATGAAAGTTTAACATAGATCAAACTACTCATTACGGTTGTCGTCCAGCATCATAGGAGAGCGTTCTTACACTCCTAGCTGTGCAAGTTCTTTTCCCAAGAAATGGTCAGTGTATAACTGCTGATGGCGAGGGAGTATTTTCTTTACCTCGTAGGAGAAAGGAAAGAATGTTCCTCAAGGCCAAACTGCGTTGTTCGGCGGCGTAGACCATTATCACAAATCTCCTGGCAGAAACAGCTTTTCTAAGCATCCACTTACTTCAGACGTAGGGCGGGGCATCTCCTCCTCCCACAGAACAATTTTCTTCTTAGCATCAACTCGCTTCAACGTCATGGGCCAAGCCTCTTCCCCTTTTTGGCTCCTGATCAGTTCAGTCCAATCCTCAAAGGCCAGGTTTTTTTTCCTCAGAGCAAGGGCGCTCTCCTTCTATATACAGGTCTCTCATTGATGAAATAGTCCTTTGAGAACAACTTATTTTCTCCATGCTCGAGAACCACAGCACAGGACAGCACAGCACCCCGTCCCATTTCTCCTTACTGTGTCTTGGGTCCATTTTCTTCTTACATCTCCTCACCCTCCTGCTCTGTTTTTTCCTGGTGCATGATACTAAAACTAAATACTAACAACCTAACTACAATCGCGCCGCCCCTATCTTGTTTTGAATTCTTCTTAAGTACAAGACAATACGTCATCACAGAGGTGTAACCAACCTGTGCAATTTGTCCAGGCCTGATGGGCAGCCTGTCCATCAACCTCAGAGCCACAATGGTTGGCTCTAAAACACAGGGGGCAGGGTCCTTTTGTTGGAAAGAAGGAGAAAGCTTCTAGATCTTCCTCACACAGAACCATCTTTTGTTTCTTGGTCCCATCCCCCCATCACCAAAAATCGGACCAAGTAAAACCAGGACACTCTCCAATTTAGAGAGAAGGATGTTGCAGGGGACTGTGTCTAAGGCTTTACAGAAGTCCAGATAATGACATCTGTAGCCCTTCCCTTGTCCACTGATGGAGTCATTCCATCATAAAAAGGCCATTAGGTTGGTCAGGCAGGACTTGCTCTTGGTGAAGCCATGCTGGCTGTCCCAAATCTTGTCCCTGTCCTCCATGTGCCTTAGCAGAGCTTTTAGGAGATCTGTTCCAGGATCCACGCGCAGTAGAATAAGCTGACAGGTCAATAGTCCCAGGGTCCTCCTTTCTACCTTTTTAAAATGGGTGCAATGTTTCCCTTTTTTCAGTCTCCTGGAATTTCCCCTGACTGCCATGACTTTTCAAATATCATGGAGAGTGGCTTGGCTACTGCATCAGCCAATTTCCTCAGGACTTTGGGATGTATCTCATCAGGTCTCATAGACATATATATTAAGTTTCCTCAGGTGGTCATGAATCTGATCTTTATTACAGTGGAGGGACTTTGCTCCCCAGTCCCATCCTGTAGTCCATCCACTTGAAGGGTGGGAAGAGAGTTCCAGTGAAGATGAGGCAAAAACATTGTTGTTTACCTCAGCCTTCTCCTCATCCATTGTTATCAGTTTGAGCCTTCATTGGGTACACTTTCTTTGACCTTCCTTTTTTGGCTGACATACCTGTAGAAGCCCTTCTCACTATTCTTTGTGCCCCTTGCTGAGTTCAGCTCCAAGCTGTGCCTTGGTCTTCCTGATCCCATCCCTACCCAACCGGACTGCATCCCTACTCTTCACAGGATACCTGTCCTTGCTTCCCCTGCCTGTGCATTTCCTTCCTGCCCTTTAGTTTGATCAGAAGATCTTGACTCATCCTTGCTGGTCTCTTGCCTTCCTTGCCTGATTTCTTACACTGGGGATCAAGAGATCTTTTGCTCTACTAAGAGAATCCCTAAAGATCTGCCAGAGCTGTTCTGCTCCCTTGTCCCTGAGGGTAGTTTCCTAGGGGGTCCTACTGACTAACTCCCTGAAGAGCTGGAAGTTTGCTTTCCTAAAATTACAGATCCTAACTTTTTGCCAGATCCATATTCCTCAGGACTGTGAACTCCACCAGTGCACGACCACTGCAGCCCAGGCTGCCTCCAATGTTGATGCTCCTGATTAGTTCACTTGTGTTTGTGACTATCGGATCCTGTAACACATCCCCTCTGGTAGTGCTGTCTATTATCTTGCTCAAGAAGTTATCCTCCATGCATTCTGGGAGTCTCCTGGATAGCCTACAGCTCGCCATGCTATTTTCCCAGCAGACATCAGGGTAGTTGAAGTCCCTCAGCAGGATGAGAGCCTGAGAGTGTGATGCCTCCTGCAGCTGGAGCAAGAAGCCTTTGTCAATAGGCTCCCCTTGATCAGGCAGCCTGTAGTAGACACTGACCATGAGGTTCCCTTTATTGCCTCAGTCTCTGATTCTTACCCATAAGCTTTTGACCTGCTCATGGCTGTTCTTCAGAGACAGCTGTTTACAATCTATCCATTTCTTGACAAAGAGGGCAGCCCCTCCACCCCTTCTTCCTCTCCTGTCCCTTTTGAGCAGCCTGTAGCCATCAACAGCTGCTTCATCCCACCTTTAAGTAATCAGTTACATATACTTTCTAGCAGTACAGTGGTTTCCACCTCCTGTTTGCTGCCCATGCCTGTGCATTGGTGCAAAACCTCAGCTGGGTTGTCAACTATGTCACCTTCCTAGAGGAACACTCCTTAATTCCTTTGAGATAATTCACTGGTGTTTCCCTCTTGGCTCTTATACCTCAGGAGCCCCTAGTCTATCTGTAAGACTTTGTCATAGTTTTAACTGGTCCATTTGGTGTGGGGGATGGGACCAAGAAACCACAAGATGGTGCTGTGAGGAAGTTCTAGAAATTTTCTCCTTCTTCTCCAGCAAGGAATCCTGCCCGTGTTTTAGAGCATACATCATGGTCTCGAGGTTGATGGACAGGCTGCCATCAAGCCTGGGCCATTGCACATGCTAGTTACACCTCTGTGATATTGTCCTGTACATTAGAAGAATTCAAACAAGATAGGGGCAGCCGCCATGTAGTTTTAGGTTGTTAGTATGTAGTTTTAGTATCATGCACTGGGGAAAAAACAGAGCAGAGAGTGAGGAGATGTAAGAAGAAAAATGGAGACCCAAAGATCACAGTAAGGAGAAGATGGGATTGGCTTGCTGTGCTTTTGCTGTGGTTCTCAAGCATGGAGAAAATAGTTGTTCTCAAAAGACTATTCATCATTGAGAGACACGAATAGAAAAAGGAGAGCGACTTGCTCTGAGGGAAAAAACCTGGCTTTGAGGACTGGACTAACAGCTAAAAAGGGGGAAGAGGCTTGGCCCCCCACGATGTTTGAACAAGTTGATGCAAATGAAGCTGTGTTCTGCCAGGAGATTTGTATAGTGGTCTCACGCTGCGAAACAACGCAGTTTGGCCTTGAAGGACATTCTTTCTTTTTCTCTACGAGGTAAAGAAATATCCCCCGCCATCAGCAGTTATGCACTGACTGTTCTTGGAAAAAACTTCCACAGCTTGAGCTGTAAGAACGCTCCTCCTATGATGTGGACGACAACTGTAATGAGTGGTTTGATCTTGTTAGACTTTCATTTCCTGTCCCCTGTGTGTGCGGGAAAACATGGGGGGTGAGAGGGAGGATCTGGGAAAGAGACGGGTCCTGGAAAGGATAACAGGTGTCTTAAAATGTCCGTTTTTTTCCTTCTCCTTGTAAATTGTCCACATCTCTGTTCTTCTCCCGTGCCGTAGTATTTTTAGTAGATTTGTAGTAAAAATCTATTTTGCAACTGAAGTTATTCAGCCTGTCTGACCATTTCTCTGGAGCACATATGTATCTTTCTCTCAATTACGTTATGTTAACTGAAAGCCATAAATTTTCGTGTTAATTGGGCTTTGCTCTCCCTTCTCCCTCTCCGGTGGGGGGAAGGGAGGGAACGTCATGGGTGCAGTGCTTTTGGCTTTCAGCACAGTCTAAACCATGACATTTTCTGGTGCGTTGGCCGGGAAATTGGGAAAAATCAGGTTTTAAACCCATGACAGACTTCAAGTGTACTTCAGTGTACCCAGTACATCTTAGAGCAACAGGCTGATGTTCCTTGCTAGTCCCCCATCCCTCAAACCTTGGTGCATCATCCACAGCTTGCCATGGGCAAGCCTGATATTATCCCCCTCCCCTTTCACATCTATTTTAAAGCTCTGTCAATAAACCCCACTAGCATGTGAGCAAAGACTCTCTTCCCTGTTTTAGAAAGGTAAATCATCTGACACTAGCAGGCCTGGTGCCATGTAGGCCATCCCATTATAGAAAAACCCAAAATTCTAGTGATGACACCCAACACGAATCCATGTATCAATAGCCTGGGCCCATCTGTTTCTTCAAGTATTGCTGCCTGCAACTGGAAGGATAGAGGAAAAAATAACCTGTGTTTCAGATTTCCTTGCCAACTGTCACAAGGCCCTGAAGTCTCTTGATTGCTGTTGGGCTACATGTTGCAACTTCATCACCCCCCATGTGGAAGAGCAGTAATGGGTAATAGTCTAAGGGCCATACCAGGTTGGGAAGTTTCATAATGATGTCTGTAACCCAAGCCCCAGGGAGGAAGCAGACCTCCCTAAGAGGTCTGTCTAGCATATCAGACCCTCTGTTCCCTTCAGAAGGGAGTCACCTACAACAATAACCTGCCTTTTCTTCTTTGCAGAGGTGATTGTGATGTAGGAGGTAGGCATTTCTGACCTTGGTGTAGATGGACCATCATCCATATCATCAATTAACTGACCTTTCCCAGATCCAGAACCTCATCATACCTGTTGTATAGAAGCACTTGGGAAGGCAAGGTAGGCAGCTCACCTGCCACCCTGAGCATAGACTTGCCTCCATTCACTCCTTTAAGTTATTGCCATCTGCCTGGTGAGGGGAAGATACAGGATCCCCTTGATCTTGTGGGGTTTACTGGTGGATGTTCCTGTTTCTGTCTCAGGGAGGGCAGAGTATGGTTCTACCAGTCTACCTCTTTCTCAGACTCCCTGATGCTCCTTAACCTTTCTATTTCCTCTCATAGCTCTGCCACCAGGCCAAGCAGATTATCTATTTGGTCACACCTCACACAGGTGTTCTCACTACTGCCATCAGGTACTAGTGAAAGCCTCTGGCATATCCTACAGCGTGAGACCTGGGTGGCTACATGTTTTTGTGGAAGCACTGTCTGGACTGCCACATCAGCTGTGGTGAGTGCAGAGGACATAGCTTTCTGCTCTGTGGACCACACAGATAAGCTCCTTCTGGGAGGGTGATGACCATGAATTGAATGGACTTTTTGAGCTGGTAGGGTCACAACATCCTTCCTATGCACCCTTCCATGCAAACTGTCACAGAAATTGCCACACCACACCCTGGTCACTAGCACTCCTTGGGCTGTTTTTTATAGGTGTGGGGGTGTGTGAGAGACTAGAAAAATGGATGTCTTAAGACATTTTGGGTGCATGTGCATGGGGGAAGGGACAGGTTGGGCCTTGCCCTCACCAGGCCTGGGCATCCCAGAGCTCTCTGCTCCTTAACCGCCCTCACGACGGGGTCCCGTGTCACAATGGCCTCTCTTTATGATGGGCACTGCATCACAATGGGCCACTGTCATACAGGGCCACACCTTAGCTGTGCAATTCTGTTGTCTCATGCAGTCTTTAGAAAGACGAAAATGATACGTGAAAATTTAAATGATACGTGAACAAGCTGAGATGAGAGGAACAGCTTTTTTAGGCTCTGGATTTTAACATTGCTACCTATTGGCCCGACAAAAAGGACCCAAATCAATAACAGTGCAGACATACCAGAAAGGGTGAAGAGGAAGGAAATGCTGTTATTTAATTATGTTTTTGTCTAAAATACCCTTCCAACAGGGTTTATCTACAAGCAGGAGTTTATAAGTTTGTTCTGCAAAGCAAGACATCCTCGGCAGAGTTAGGGGTCATGACTATGTAAGGAGACATCGCTTCCTTCTCATGCTCTGGGCTCTGGAATTCACTTCTTCCTTCCTTTCCAGCCCGTTACAAGGTTTTTCTCTGATTCTCCCTGACACCCATTCACCAAAGTCTTGCCACAATTCAAGACTCTTTGCTTTGTTATTTGATGCTACAAAAATTATGTTTAAAATCATAGTCACATAAAACAGAATCATAAGAATTTTGAGTTGGAACAGAATTTTTAAGGTCATCTAGTCTAGCTCTCTTCAATGAACTGGCATATCCTCATGCAGATCAGGTTGCTCAGAGAGAGCCCCATCCAGCCTGACCTTGAATGTTTCCAGGATGGGGCACTGCCAGCTCTCTGGGCAACCTATGACAATGTTTCACTACTCCTATTGAAAAATACACCTTTTCTAATCTAAACCTACTCTCCTTAGACACAATCCTTGTATTGAATGCTGGAAAATTTATCAGTGGTCCTAAAGAACCAGTTGTTTTCCTTCTGAAGAGTGCAGAACATCAGGCAGAAGGGATCTACTAGTGATGCTGTGTAGATTTCTAAAAACCAGAATGGTGGCTGGAAAACAACTGAATGTTAACAATGAATGTTGCAGCCATTTAAACCCTACCCTGCTTGAGGAGGAAATGGGGTGGAATATAATGTGGGTTCAGGCATCTGGCCCTTTTTGGGAGCTTCTACCGGATAAAAACTTTGTTAAGGAAAAGATACATCTCTTAGTGTCAGTAGCCAGATGGTGCTACTCCTCAGTCCTTAAAAGGATTATTATGATTTGACAGGACAAGTTTGAGCCAGAAAGTCCTTTGAACTTCGAAGAATTTTAAACCAAGGGAATGCAAGACACAATAATCAGAAGTCCGTCTGGACCTCAAAAATAGTTTAGAATCCAGAGTGAGGCAAATCTCGACATGAACACACTTCAGCAATGAGAACTGTTCTTGCAAACTACAACTGGATCACAGATTAAGGAGATTAATTCTGCTGGATTCTTTTTGTGTCTGTCATGCTCCTAGCTTCCATTTTTCACTTCCTTTAATGAGACATTCCAAACATTACTTCAAACATTGTGAATACACCTCTTTAATTTCAAAAATCATTTATTGGAAATGATATCCTTTTTATGATAATTCTTAATAAAGGACACTGAATGGTATTTTGTTCTTTGAGAGCTGTCCAAAACACTTTCTAACCCTCGACAGGTTTTGTGTATGTTTACTGTCTAGTTCCTTGTGATTACTTATCGTCAAGCAGAGCCACCATATAAACCTCTAGAAAGTTCCAATTTAGAAACACTTTTGCAGATATTGCATCTCTAGCTGAGTTATTTTCTCCTCGTATTTTGCCACAAGAACATTAGCTTTCTGTCACCTATCCCTCAGGTGAAAATCATCATAACTGCATTTCTTGATGTTACAACCTTGCTGCAAACAAAGGTCCAGGCAATACAGAAAAGAGTGCAAACCACAACAGAAAGCCCCGTGTTAGGAAGATCTTTTTTCCCACAATTTTTTTAT
>VKON01000365.1:8546-21978 GCA_009741485.1 Malurus cyaneus samueli | reverse complement strand
GATAGTGGTCTCACGCTGCTGAAAACAAGCAGTTTGGCCTTGAAGGACATTCTTTTCTTTTCTCCTACGAGGTAAAAGAAATACTCCCTCGTCATCAGCAGTTATGCACTGACTGTTCTTGGGAAAAAAACTTCCACAGCTTGGAGCTGTAAGAACGCTCCTCCTTGATGTGGACACAACTAATGAGTGGTTTGATCTATGTTAGACTTTCATTTCCTGCCCCTGTGTGTGGGGAAACATGGGGGGTGGAGAGGGAGGACTGGAAAGAGACGGGTCCTGGAAAGGATAACAGGTGTCTTTAAAATGTCCTTTTTTTTCCTTCTCCTTGTAAATTTTCCACATCTCTGTTCTTCTCCCCGGTGCCGTAGTATTTTTAGTAGTTTGTAGTAAAAATCTATTTTGCAACTGTAAGTTATTCAGCCTGTCTGACCATTTCTCTGGAGCACATAGTATCTTTCTCTCAATTACGTTATGTTAACTGAAAGCCATAAATTTTCGTGTTAATTGGGCTTTGCTCTCCCTTCTCCCTCTCCGGTGGGGGGAAGAGGGAACGTCATGGTGCAGTGCTTTTGGCTTTCAGCAGTTCAAACCATGACATTTTCTGGTGCGTTGGCGGAAATTGGGAAAAATCAGGTTTTAAACCCATGACAGACTTCAAGTGTACTTCAGTGTACCCAGTACATCTTAGAGCAACAGGCTGATGTTCCTTGCTAGTCCCCCATCCCTCAAACCTTGGTGCATCATCCACAGCTTGCCATGGGCAAGCCTGATATTATCCCCCTCCCCTTTCACATCTATTTTAAAGCTCTGTCAATAAACCCCACTAGCATGTGAGCAAAGACTCTCTTCCCTGTTTTAGAAAGGTAAATCATCTGACACTAGCAGGCCTGGTGCCATGTAGGCCATCCCATTATAGAAAAACCCAAAATTCTAGTGATGACACCCAACACGAATCCATGTATCAATAGCCTGGGCCCATCTGTTTCTTCAAGTATTGCTGCCTGCAACTGGAAGGATAGAGGAAAAAATAACCTGTGTTTCAGATTTCCTTGCCAACTGTCACAAGGCCCTGAAGTCTCTTGATTGCTGTTGGGCTACATGTTGCAACTTCATCACCCCCCATGTGGAAGAGCAGTAATGGGTAATAGTCTAAGGGCCATACCAGGTTGGGAAGTTTCATAATGATGTCTGTAACCCAAGCCCCAGGGAGGAAGCAGACCTCCCTAAGAGGTCTGTCTAGCATATCAGACCCTCTGTTCCCTTCAGAAGGGAGTCACCTACAACAATAACCTGCCTTTTCTTCTTTGCAGAGGTGATTGTGATGTAGGAGGTAGGCATTTCTGACCTTGGTGTAGATGGACCATCATCCATATCATCAATTAACTGACCTTTCCCAGATCCAGAACCTCATCATACCTGTTGTATAGAAGCACTTGGGAAGGCAAGGTAGGCAGCTCACCTGCCACCCTGAGCATAGACTTGCCTCCATTCACTCCTTTAAGTTATTGCCATCTGCCTGGTGAGGGGAAGATACAGGATCCCCTTGATCTTGTGGGGTTTACTGGTGGATGTTCCTGTTTCTGTCTCAGGGAGGGCAGAGTATGGTTCTACCAGTCTACCTCTTTCTCAGACTCCCTGATGCTCCTTAACCTTTCTATTTCCTCTCATAGCTCTGCCACCAGGCCAAGCAGATTATCTATTTGGTCACACCTCACACAGGTGTTCTCACTACTGCCATCAGGTACTAGTGAAAGCCTCTGGCATATCCTACAGCGTGAGACCTGGGTGGCTACATGTTTTTGTGGAAGCACTGTCTGGACTGCCACATCAGCTGTGGTGAGTGCAGAGGACATAGCTTTCTGCTCTGTGGACCACACAGATAAGCTCCTTCTGGGAGGGTGATGACCATGAATTGAATGGACTTTTTGAGCTGGTAGGGTCACAACATCCTTCCTATGCACCCTTCCATGCAAACTGTCACAGAAATTGCCACACCACACCCTGGTCACTAGCACTCCTTGGGCTGTTTTTTATAGGTGTGGGGGTGTGTGAGAGACTAGAAAAATGGATGTCTTAAGACATTTTGGGTGCATGTGCATGGGGGAAGGGACAGGTTGGGCCTTGCCCTCACCAGGCAGTGCACTGCCCTGTATCCCCCCACCCCTAGAGCCTGTATCCCAGCCCACAATGGCTGCCAATCACTGGCACACCAGAGGCAATGCTGCTCACCTGCCTCTGGAGCTCCTAACCCAGCTCCTGAGTGGCCAAATGACTGAAAATCCCACCTGGGAGAAGGGCCCAGGAAGGCCAAGGGGTATTTAAGGCCAAACATGAAGCAAAGTATATGTCTAGACCCTACCTCTTCTAGGAGTTTCTCTTATTGTTGGAACCCAGGAGTTGGGAGCTATATAGGTACCTTTCTGTATATTATCTGTCTTTCTTCTAATTCCCTCTTCTTGAAATTCTTGAGTAACTTGAAATTGCATGGCTTAAATTTGCTAAGTTGAATGTGCCCAGTTAATGCTTTGAGAAGTGTTTTATATTGATTGAATGTTGCACTAAATCTTTTGCCAAAGTTTCTTTGATTTTTCTAAAGTTGCCTGTAAAGTCTTTTGTATTGTTTTGACTTCTTGAGAATATCTTGTCAGTATTTCTCCCGTGTGTCTAACTCAGGGTACATGAATAACTGTAAGCCCTTTTAAAAGTCTCATCAAGTGAGTTGTTTGAGGCCTTATGCCCAGGCCTCAGAAGAGCAGCAGGCTCTGGGTGGCTCTCTGCTGCCCTGGCATTTCCCTCCCTCAGGAAACCCCCCTGCACACCAAGATCTGCTTTGGCTCCAGAGCAGCTCTCCTTGGCTTTGACTGTAAAGAACTGGCAATATAATAAATACTCTGAAAAATGCTCTTCAAAGATCTTTGCTTCCCCCTTATCTAGTACTTAAATAAGCCTCAAATCAACTTGGTGAAAAAAAATAAAGCAAAATGCCCACATAAACACATAAAGGGCTAAAGGAATTCAAAACACACTTTCCTCAAACAAATAATATTTTCCTTCAAGAGTCACCAGAAATAGAAAGCTTCATATTGTTAAACAAAGAGCATTTAATGTATCTTCAACTTAGCACTGCTCCAAGAGGTTAGCAAAGCAACTCATTTCAGAATTTGTATGTGCCTGTCACATAAAGCACAATAAAGGATATAAATCCAAATCCCTACCTTCTTTTGATGAATATGAAAAAGCTTACTAAGGGGTATTCTCACTTTTTCTAGTCAATACTGGAAAACAGGGAGATGCCCTAGATTGCTAGAAAAGTCCACATTCTGAAGGAGTTTGAACTTTCCAAAATTATTACATTTTTTTTTTTTTTTTTAACTGCAGTTACAAAACAGACAAGTTTTAAAAGAATACCATCACTGCAGAAGAGGGTTGAAGAAACATCTCACCCACTACTGATACTTACTAGCACAATAACCCTGGCAACATAGAGGTCTACTTGACTACTGTCATAGAGAATTTCAATCATAAAAACTGAGTATTAGCAAGCTACAGGCGAAGATAGGAATTCACTAACAATTCTCGCTTCACTCTATTCACCTTTCTCTACACCTGCTGCAAGCCAATGCCTTTACTAAGTGACCTAGATAAGCTTTGCTGTTGTATGAATACACAGGTGTTTTCATGTTCAGGGTAATGGTTTAAATACCTTCCACCTGCTTGCCTCTTCAAATTTAACAGTGATACACATTATTAGAAGATAATGACCACCTGAGCACTGAAATTACCTGAGAGGGGAAATGACCTAAGGCTTTAGCAGAAGTCTGCATCATGCAATGTCTATATGACAATAATTTCACACCTATACCAATACAGCACTCACTGTGAAGTGATCTAAGAAAGCCTGATCCTAGTTCAGCTGTGGAAACAGGTGAGGTAAAAAACAAGTCATTCATGAGTTGCTCTAGAGGGACCTGGAAAGCTTGAGAAGTGCCCATAGAATCTCATGAGGTTCAACGAGACCAAGTGCAAGGTGCTGCACCTGGGTCAGGGCAACCCCCGTATCAATACAGCTGAGGAATGAACAGGTGAGAAGCCTCTGAGAGAAGGACTTTGGGTGCTGATGGATGAGAGGCTGCATGTGAGCTGGCAATGTGCGCTTGCAACTCAGAAAGCCTAATCGTATCCTGGGCTGCATCTAAAGCTGTGGGTCAGGGAGGTGATTCTGCCTGTCTTCTCCATTCTCGTGAGGCCCTACCTGGAGTACTGGGTCTAGCTCTGGGGCCCCCAACACAGGAAGGACATCGACCTGATGGAGCAAGTCCAGAGGAGGGCTACCAAGATAATGAGAGGGATAGAACACCTCTCCCATGAAGACAAGCTGAGAGAATTAGGGTTTTCAGCCTGGAGAGAAAAAGCTTCGAGGGACCTTAGAGCACCTTCAGTACAGGGGCTACAAGAAGACTGGAGAGGGACTTTTAAAAGGATGTGATAGCACAAGGGATGGCTTAACTGAAAAGGTAGGTTTAGATTAGTATTAGAAAGAAATTCTTTGCTGAGGGATGAAGCACTGGAACATTGCTCAGAGAGGTGTGCTTCCTCCTTGGAAGTTGTTCAAGGCCAGGCTGGATGGGCTCTGAGCAACTGGTCTAGTAGAAGTGTCCCTGCTCATGGCAGGGGTTGGAATAGGATATCTTTAAGGCCCTTTCAACTCAAACCATTCTAGGAATCCATGATTCTATGAACTTAATTTTTCTAAGTGTAAACTTCCTTTTATAGAAGAACCTTACTTACATATACATTCCCTGTCTTAATTAATTACACTTTATCATCCATTAATGCTTGAAAGTTAATTGTAGATAAAGATCACAAGTTGTACTGATGCTATTAGGCATCTACATTATCACGATGATTATTTTGTAGTCCCATTAGGGACTGTATGAAAATAGATTTTTTGTAATACGTTTCATTTCAGTAATGTTTTATTGATGGTATTCTCGGGAAACCAAAGTCCTCAGTAGGGTACATGACAAAAGAATGTGCTTCTTTCCAGGAACCAACTGGACTGTTACCCTGTAATGGAGTGCCTCAAGGGGAATGGGATACCTGCAAAATGGAGGGCTTTGAAGAAACATGGAAAGTGGCAAGTGAGGACAAAGCTAGGGAAATTTGATTGCACACAACCTTGGAGCACATCAGAATAGTTTCAAATGTAGTTTAGCCTTTTATTCCTTGTCTGTTCCGCTCTTTGTGGAGAGGGAAAGACATTTGCAAACACACCTTACAAGTGGCACAAGTATTTTTCATCAGAAAAATATATTCTAAAACAAGCTTAGATTAGCACAGAACACAAGGACATACTACCAAAACAGTGAAAGCATTTCTTTAACTCTACACAGTACGTTAGGACTTCAGCTAAAAGACTGGACATAGTCCACATTGTCCAATTCTTGATGCTACACATTAAAAATCCCATAATCATATGGAGTAGACTAAGTGGCAAATCTGTAAGAGAGCAACAAACCCCCAGATCTCTAGAAAAAAAATGATGTAAAAAGAAAGGCTGAGGGAACTATGCTAATTTAGACAAAAGATGATGGCAAATGGGCATAAATATATCTCCATAACACAGTGGACAGAACAGGGAAGATCAATCACAGGAGGGGAAAAATTAAATTATATAATGGAAACACCTTCTGAGGATAAAGATGACAACACACTAGAATAGGCTTGGGGGAGTTTATGAAGTGCCCATCCTTTTGGAGTTTCTCAGGAACAGGCAAAACAAACATCAACAGACTGTTATTTGTACTATTGATTGTATCCTTAGACAGAAAATAGCTGAAAAACAGGCTTTTCAGCCAAAAATATTTGGTGTCAGATAAAAGTTGACACTTCCTTAGTAAGAGCATACTAGATCTAAAAAGTAGTGCCTGATGTACAGAGCCAGGCAAACTGCTATTCTCTCTGCAAGCGACTAAAACAGCAAGATAGTATAGAACAAGATAGTATAGAAAAGCTCCACTGGCAGCTGACAGAAGCCATTGCTAATTAATTGCTGTAGCTCACAAAATCATGGGAGCAGTCAGTCAGTTAAAAAAGAAAAATCTCCGGGGGGAAAAAAAACAACAAAAAAAATTGTGCAAAGAGAAAAACACATCAAGGAATCTGAAAACTCTGACTTCAGATACAAATAGAAAAAAGATGGATGAATTCACAGAATAGGGATACAAGCAGAGATAAAGAGCATTTAGATCTGAAGCATGCAAGTTTCCTCAGATACATACAGACCAGTAATAAAGATATAAAAGTTACTACCAACCAAAGCAGCACCCAGAAAAATGAAAATTAAATAAAAAGGTGCATTCTTAGGGCTGCTAAAAAGGAAGAAGAAAACTAACCTACTTTACCAAGTGTTGAGCAGGCAGATTTATCCAAATGTCTTATGTTCACAGACCCCTAGACCTTACAAAATCTAGGAAGTTGTGGAAGAGGAAATAAAATGTAGGGTAGAGCAACAAGGTTGGTTTGCTATGGTAACGAGTGTCTCCAGTGAGGAAGCAAACTATTCTATTAATATATGAGCCAAATCCCATAGAAGGAAGAATCACAAGGATTGATTCAACAGCCAGCCCAAAGACATGCAAGTTCTATACTCAGTCTTTTATTTTTTTAGCCTGAAATAGATTTTGTCTTTCTTTTCTTTTTTATGCCTTTTCCTTCTTTCCTTCCTGAGAACCCCTAAGTCAGAGAGCATGAGAGCTAAAGAAGGAAAAGAACAAGAGGACTCAGCTTAAAAATCTCAGTCTACCTGGAAGAAGTCGTCATGTTAGTATAAGAACACACCTCGTATACATTTTGAAATACTGTAATATCCAGCTTCCTTTATTTATTGCCAAAGAAGGAAAAAGAAAACCAGTATTATATTCCAGTTCTTGTGTCCAACTTACCTTGTGTTTTTGAAAATACAGCACTTTTTAGAATTCAGTCCAACAAATGGCCAGAATTAGTAACTGTCCTAGAATTTTGGAGTACTTTATCTTAGATTTCATAAAAAACTTAAATATCTGTCAATTTATGAGTGACTAGTCACCTTCTACAGTCAATCCGTTGCTTAAAGATTAATAACCCAACAATAATATAAAAAGCTGTGGATTACTATGAGTGGAATTCACTTGTTTCAATGTGACTGTCATTTTATGTTTTTCAATGACTGGTTCAATCACAGTAATAAGATTACCAATCAACAGGCAAACTTATGCAGGTTTGAAAATAAAAAACCAGAGACTTTCTGAAAAGTTCATATCCTTAATTATGCGGAAAATATATTAATGGTATCAAAGCACCTAAATCTTGGATTTCATCAGTCTCAGAGTACTTATTAGCTTCCATACACTGGACAATGCAGAAGAACAAATGTCATGCCATTTGTATGTTTGGTTTATCGGCATTTCTCCAGTCAAAGAACAGACCTGAATGAGAGCAAATTAACCCTACAAAGATTGTAGAGCTTCTTGGTGTACAAAGGACAGTTGTATATGGACTGATTATTCAGCTAACTTAATTTACACTATTTTTTTAAACAGACTTGAAATGATATTAAGTCTCCCTATGACTAAAACTACCTGTCAAACTATATAAACTTGATTATAAAGCAAAATGGATATTACAGTTCCTAAACACAAAGTCTATCTAGACACAGATTGTGAATTATATTTCTTAATATATACTCTGATTTTAAAAACAGATAAAATATTTCATAAGTAAATACCCATAGCAAACCAAACAGATTTGTCCTATTGATGTTATGAATAAGATTGAGGAACAAATCATTTTCTATATAAAATATTTTCTGGATCTGCCAGGTCTCTAGATAAGCTAAGTAAACCTCATAAAACACCACCTTTTAGCTTCTGTAATGGTAAATCGTCAATGATTTGTATTTAGCTCATTGTCTGCATTTTGTCATTGCTTTCCTTCCCTTTTGTATACCTGGATATAAATACAAATATGCACACACACCAATATATGTTCTCATCTTCTACACCACTCTCACGAGACCTGGAGTATTATATCCAGCTTTTCAGCTCCCAAGAGAGGAAGAACACGGATCTGGTTGTGCAAATCCAATAATGAACATGAAGGTAGTCTAAGGAGAACGTGTCCTTCAAGGATAAGCTGAGAGAATTAGGGTTCTTCAGCCTGGAGTGGAAAAGGTTCCAGGGACACCTCAGAGCACCTTTCAGTGACGTGCAAAGGTGGGGCTACAAGAAGACTGGAGAGGGACTTTTATAAAGGCATGGTGTGATAGCACAATGGGAATGGCTTTAAACTGAAAAAGGTAGGTTTAGAAGATTAGATATTAGAACATTTTGCTCAGAGAGGTTGTAGACTTCCTGTCCTTAGAGTTGTTCAAGGCCAGGCTGGATGGGGCTCTGGACAACCTGGTCTAGTAGAAGGTGTCCCTGCTCATGGCAGGGAGTTGGAATTAGATTATCTTTAAGGCCCCTTTCAACTCAAACCATTCTAGGAATCCATGATTCTATGAACTTAATTTTTCTAAGTGTAAACTTCCTTTTATAGAAGAACCTTACTTACATATACATTCCCTGTCTTAATTAATTACACTTTATCATCCATTAATGCTTGAAAGTTAATTGTAGATAAAGATCACAAGTTGTACTGATGCTATTAGGCATCTACATTATCACGATGATTATTTTGTAGTCCCATTAGGGACTGTATGAAAATAGATTTTTTGTAATACGTTTCATTTCAGTAATGTTTTATTGATGGTATTCTCGGGAAACCAAAGTCCTCAGTAGGGTACATGACAAAAGAATGTGCTTCTTTCCAGGAACCAACTGGACTGTTACCCTGTAATGGAGTGCCTCAAGGGGAATGGGATACCTGCAAAATGGAGGGCTTTGAAGAAACATGGAAAGTGGCAAGTGAGGACAAAGCTAGGGAAATTTGATTGCACACAACCTTGGAGCACATCAGAATAGTTTCAAATGTAGTTTAGCCTTTTATTCCTTGTCTGTTCCGCTCTTTGTGGAGAGGGAAAGACATTTGCAAACACACCTTACAAGTGGCACAAGTATTTTTCATCAGAAAAATATATTCTAAAACAAGCTTAGATTAGCACAGAACACAAGGACATACTACCAAAACAGTGAAAGCATTTCTTTAACTCTACACAGTACGTTAGGACTTCAGCTAAAAGACTGGACATAGTCCACATTGTCCAATTCTTGATGCTACACATTAAAAATCCCATAATCATATGGAGTAGACTAAGTGGCAAATCTGTAAGAGAGCAACAAACCCCCAGATCTCTAGAAAAAAAATGATGTAAAAAGAAAGGCTGAGGGAACTATGCTAATTTAGACAAAAGATGATGGCAAATGGGCATAAATATATCTCCATAACAACAGTGGACAGAACAGGGAAGATCAATCACAGGAGGGGAAAAATTAAATTATATAATGGAAACACCTTCTGAGGATAAAGATGACAACACACTAGAATAGGCTTGGGGGGAGTTTATGAAGTGCCCATCCTTTTGGAGTTTCTCAGGAACAGGCAAAACAAACATCAACAGACTGTTATTTGTACTATTGATTGTATCCTTAGACAGAAAATAGCTGAAAAACAGGCTTTTCAGCCAAAAATATTTGGTGTCAGATAAAAGTTGACACTTCCTTAGTAAGAGCATACTAAGATCTAAAAAGTAGTGCCTGATGTACAGAGCCAGGCAAACTGCTATTCTCTCTGCAAGCGACTAAAACAGCAAGATAGTATAGAACAAGATAGTATAGAAAAGCTCCACTGGCAGCTGACAGAAGCCATTGCTAATTAATTGCTGTAGCTCACAAAATCATGGGAGCAGTCAGTCAGTTAAAAAAAAGAAAAACTCTCTTCGGGGGGAAAAAAAAACAACAAAAAAAATTGTGCAAAGAGAAAAACACATCAAGGAATCTGAAAACTCTGACTTCAGATACAAATAGAAAAAAGATGGATGAATTCACAGAATAGGGATACAAGCAGAGATAAAGAGCATTTAGATCTGAAGCATGCAAGTTTCCTCAGATACATACAGACCAGTAATAAAGATATAAAAGTTACTACCAACCAAAGCAGCACCCAGAAAAATGAAAATTAAATAAAAAGGTGCATTCTTAGGGCTGCTAAAAAAGGAAGAAGAAAACTAACCTACTTTACCAAGTGTTGAGCAGGCAGATTTATCCAAATGTCATTATGTTCACAGACCCCTAGACCTTACAAAATCTAGGAAGTTGTGGAAGAGGAAATAAAATGTAGGGTAGAGCAACAAGGTTGGTTTGCTATGGTAACGAGTGTCTCCAGTGAGGAAGCAAAGCTATTCTATTAATATATGAGCCAAATCCCATAGAAGGAAGAATCACAAGGATTGATTCAACAGCCAGCCCAAAGACATGAAGTTCTATACTCAGTCTTTTATTTTTTTAGCCTGAAATAGATTTTGTCTTTCTTTTCTTTTATTATGCCCTTTTCCTTCTTTCCTTCCTGAGTAACCCCTAAGTCGAGAGCATGAGAGCTAAGAAGGAAAAGAACAAGAGGACTCAGTTAAAAATCTCAGTCTACCTGGAAGAAAGTCTCGTCATGTTAGTATAAGAACACACTCGCTATACATTTTGAAATACTGTAATATCCAGCTTCCTTTATTTATTGCCAAGAAGGAAAAAGAAAACCAGTATTATATTCCAGTTCTTGGCTGTCCAACTTACCTTGTGTTTGAAAATACAGCACTTTTTAGAATTCAGTCCAACAAATGCCAGAATTAGTACTGTCCTGAATTTTGGAGTATTTATCTTAGATTTCATAAAAAACTTAAATATCTGTCATTTATGAGTGACTAGTCCCACCTTCTACAGTCAATCCAGTTGCTTAAAGATTAATAACCCAACAATGAATATAAAAAGCTGTGGATTACTATGAAGTGGAATTCACTTGTTTCAATGCTGACTGTTCATTTTATGTTTTTCATGACTTGGTTCAATCTCTAGTAATAAGATACCCAATCAACAGGCAAATTATGCAGGTTTGAAAAAAAAAAACCAGAAGACTTCTGAAAAGTTCATATCCCCTTAATTATGGGAAAAATATATTAATGGTATCAAAGCACCTAAATCTTTGGAATTTCATCAGTCTCAGAGTACTTATTAGGCTTCCATCACACTGGACAATGCAGAAGAAACAAATGTCATGCCATTTGTATGTTTGGTTTATTCGGCATTTCTCCAGTCAAAGAACAGCACCTGAATGAGAGCAAAATTAACCCTACAAAGATTGTAGAGCATTCTTGGTGTACAAAGGACAGTTGTTATGGACTGATTATTCAGCTAACTTAATTTACACTTTTTTTTTAAACAGACTGAATGATATTAAGTCTCCACTATAGACTAAAACTATGTCAAACTATAAACTTATTATAAAGCAAATGGATATTACAGTTCCTAAACACAAAAGTCTATTAACACAGATTGTGAATTATATTTCTTAATATATACTGATTTTTAAAAACAGTTCAAATCTATTCTACAGTAAAATGGTCAAGCTCAATTTACAAAAACGTGTGTATTTTTAAACCGAAAAGTGCACTTACTATACAACTCTGCCTTTAGGGTAATCTCTCCTCTTTTTTTTTCTTTCTATGGAATTTCTATGAAATAATCCATACAGTTAAACTTGAAGTTACCAAGGATTTTCATTTCAATTTGATGCTGAATTAAAAAAAAATTTATTACATGATTATTGACAAAGCCAAAGTAGCAGGTACTGTAACATTCAATTCAAATAGGCACTTTGTCTTTTTCTTCAAAATAAAATACTTCACATCCAATAGTTCATACTTTTTTTCGTTCTGGAATCTAGAGGAATGTCTACAGAAATTCGGTAACATGGACTACTGGAAAATATTCAGGAAGAGGTGGCAGTTATTTTTATTACCTGCCAATCGGGAGAAGAAAAGTAAAAAAGTGTATCTATTTACGTTTTATTCTTGTATACTGAAGAGAATGCATTTGGGTTGTTCAAATTGTTATTATACAAATTTCACAAGCTGTATACATAACTTGGACTACCAAAACCCCTAAGTTTTATTAGCAATCATCACACAACACTAAAAATAAACTTCAGAAATAAAATACAAAGAAGTACAGACAGATAAAGGAAAGTACAATATTTTATCTATATAAAAAACTAATCAAGCATCTGACAGTTCCTATAAAGTAATGAGAAAAGAAAATTCTTCACAAAACAATTTCTCAGAGTTCCTTGACTTTTAAATGTACATTTCTCTAAGTCCCACCATACTCTCATACTTTGTAGAACACAAAGATTGGGGACTGAAAAACATTCTCCATTCTCAGAATCCTGATATTTGTAATACCTGGATATCTCTAACATTTTGAACCAGTTCCTAATACACTTTACAGTCAAAGCTTTACTTAAAAGCCCATAAGCCTGAAGAAAAGCAGCTATTTAAATGGTGTAAGCTACCTTTTTGTTACAAGCAGATGCTCTATGCATCAATATATTTTGATACAGTTGTGTGACAGTGAGGATACCACAAAGGTCAACACAGTATCAGATGCTTGGACTTCCTGTATGCTAATCTGATCACAGAGTATACATTCTGCAGAACACAAGTCAATACAAGCATAGACTCAGAAATTCAATTTAGATAACTACAAATAAAACCCCTTTACCATAACATTTCAAATTCTGGTTGCAAGACATACATTAATTACCATATTAAAAAAAAAGTGGAGTTGAATTAGACACTGACCTAAAGGAAAGTTTGTTTGAAATTCTGACAAGGACTTGCTTGCAATTGATATCTTCAACCATATCTTTACTATCAGTTCATCTGTATTGGGTCTGGCTGAGCTGGAGTTCATTTTCCCATAGCAGCCCTGATAGTGCTGTGTTTTGCATTGGGAGCTGGAAAGGTGTTGAGAACACACCAGGGTTTTGGCTACTGCTGGCACAGCATCAGTGCTGTCTCTCCATCATTCTGCCCCCCAATCAGTAGGCGGAGGGGGGGAAGACAGATCCTGGGAGGGGACACAACCAGGCCAGCTGACCCAAATCAACCAAAGGGATATTCCATATCATATGATGTCAGCTCAGATATATAAGTGAGGAGAGAGAGGAGGAAGGGGGGGCATTCATGAGTTTTCAGTGTTTGCCTTCTGGAGGAACTGTTACACGTTCTGAACCTGGCTTCCTGGGAAGTGTCTGAACATCGCTCACTGATGGGAAGATTGATTTTTCCCTTCGCTTATGCATGCAGACTCTCGCCTATTTCTTTCTTTCGCTGCAAAAGAATGCCTTATCTCACTGTCAGAGACTGAAATAGTTCTTGCCTCAAAGATTGATATAAAGTTTTGCT
>VKON01000363.1:0-22092 GCA_009741485.1 Malurus cyaneus samueli | reverse complement strand
CTATTAGAAAATCAAAAGCAAGGTCCAAAAAAGTGTAAGCTTCTTTAATACAACTCGCAACCAAATTTGTTATACCTAGCGATGTCAATCAATTGCTAAAGTGAATAAACTGTCTGCTCTTGTGTTGTGGCTTATGGTTTCTCCCTTTGTTTCCTTTTCTTGGGAATTTTCTTTCCCATTTTGTTGTGGATACCACTGATTGCCAGGCATCCTTTTGATCGGTGGGTGACTTAGTAACAAATTGACCTACACCCCACCCAAACGACTTTGCTAAGTACTAGGAGGGGCGGTGTGTGTGGTGTGCGTGGTGGGGGTAAGCTATATATCTGCCTGCTTTGGCTCCAGAGGGGGGTTGGCCTGCTACCTGTGGAGCAGAGCTAGACTGCTCTTTGGTTTCCCTGTTTGCTGCACTGTGATCTTCTGCCTCGGTATCTGAAACCGAGCCGGTTACCGTGCGCCAAGTCTCCTGTTAGTCACCCGGGGAATTCAGGTGTAGCATCTCTGTGAAGGCTGTCACTAGGTTTGGGCTGGGCTGGTGTTGCTATTGTTTGTTTATAGCTTATTTTCACTTGTTTACATATTAATAAAAACTGTTATTCCCCTTTCCCCCATATTTCTTGCCTGGAAGCCCATGATTTTTTCCAAAGGCTATAATAATGTCAGAGGGAAGGGGGGGGGGGTCATATCCACCAATGCCAAAGGGGGTCCTCGGCTTTATTGGCAACACACTGTCCTTTCAAAACCAAAGACATCTTGCAAATCACCAAGATGGATTATTAATCTTGTCAATCCTTTTATGGATGGACTGCGAAGGTCAGAAATATTCATACAACACAATCCCTCACAAACTCCTCACATACATGGCCTTTGTGCTAAAAGCAAAAAATCTTAGACTGCAGCTCTGTTCTATAGTACAGATGTCTTACACTCACAACACTTGTGATAGCATACTATGCAGCATAGATGTGTGGTTTATTTCACCCCTTGACCAGAGCCTAAAAAGTTAACGTCCTGTTTATTTGGGAAGGGCCTCTTTTATCCTCTTTAGCAACCAGTGCATACATTTTGTGTCAAACATAACATGTTAGTGAGGTGTCACTTTCTATCTTGGCATTTACATCGCGGAGGCGGATTGGTAGGTCCGTTTTTTGCAAGCTATTTAGATATAATATGTTGTATTAATTTTGCTATCTGCTGTTGTCCCAAAAACCCTGGGAGTGCAGCTGCTGTGTAAAATCTGACGTATGCGCAGTTGTTCTCCCTTCGTTTGTTGTTTGAATATTTATTCTATTGCGCTTTCTCTTAGTAATTTATATCATTCAATCCTAATTACATATAATACTACTCGTAACCTAAGCAATATAATTCACGTCACGTGTCTCATGTGTCTAGCACCAAGCAAACAAATAAGGTAATATGTGCAAATCAGTAGTAATACCTGAAGGTTGGAATAGGGCATTGTAGTATGTATATGAAGATGCCATTTATGTGCAAACGCCTAAACACTTCCTAGGCACCAGGGTCTTGCAATAGCTGCCTGGACCCCATTGTTGGGAAGCTAGGAGGCACCGGAGAACCTTAATCTGGTGCAAGGTTTCCAAGTTTAACCATCGGAACTGAGTGTGATTACCCATCTTGATGATATGTCCCCAACATTTGGCAAGTCATAGTGACTTCGTATCTACACTTTTTACGTGCACGAGCACTGGACTGCTGATCTTGGCAACTATGATCCAACCAGATTCATGGCTTTGGACTCTATGAGCCTATATGGCCTCAAGCACTATTATTTTTGGATTCAACTTCAGCCGAGGGGAATGGCAACTCGTTAAATATCTGATTAATGCAGCGCTTCTATACAGATACCCAATTGTGAAATGTTATTTCCTTAAAATTATACCGCCACACTATTCTTCGGAGGTAACTTCACTAATTAATATGTTTCTACAATAGACTGAACATCATAATTCTGGAATTGTCATCTCATTCTTCTGACTGTGGATTGGTAGCGCAGACCTATGGAAGATAAAATCTCGCATATTCAGAGTTCGTTCCTCTACGAATAGTACATCTTAATAAACTCCAATGCGATTTGGAATATTATTTAACTCATATGCAGACCGATTTTTCATCGCTAGTTAGAGACTTGCACTGTTCAAGAGGACTATAGTAAACTGCTTATTTGTACATATAGGTTTAAGAATAGCAATATTTTATCTAACTCCTGTCCATTGTTCTTAATACCATTTGTCTTTGTGCGTCTTTCCAATAGTCTATCATATATATTTGTTTGCAATGCTGGTTTCTGTATTCTATGTCCTATAGGCACAAAAAGAACTATAACTGATTTTATTATTTATCATTAGCTTTACGAAGCGAGGTAATTAATAATCTGTGTAAATTCATTGAGAGGTAACTTTCTCGATTTGCATTTAACTTCAGATGTCATTCGGAATGTACAGCAACATCTATTCATAAACTTGATGAGACTACACTTCTTGCACGCAAACTTAATGGGTCAGTGTAAGAGGTTAAATCTTGATGTCAGATATCATATTTGACTTCACTTAAAGACTTAACACGCAATTAACCCTTCAGCGAGAGTTGTTAGTGAGGCCGATGCATTTATGTAGAGATAACGGATATACCTGTCACATCAAGTAATGGTAACATCACCTACAGACCTAAGTTACAAAAATTTATAAGAAGTGCCTAGGAACGGCTCTTAGACGAGTAACTGTTCATTGACCTAGAATATTTGTCTACATCGCTTTCTCACACACTACTATCGTGTGCACACAGGATAGCACAGAAGTAGGTATCTTCAGTTTGTCTGTTTGTTGGTGGTATTTATGCTATAATAAACTGCAGAATCCGAAGTTGCCGATATGAAGTTTCGCATATAATCCTGTGAAGGACAGAAAAGGTAAGCCTTTTGAATGTCATGATCGAGTATGACATCTGTCTCTTTCGCACTACTCTATGTTGTCGAATCTCTATCGTGGGTGTGTATCATTTGCTTAGACCTAAATTGTATAGAAAACTTAGATTCAAAGTTAAGAGAGTCGATGTGCACCTTTGAACGAGTTTGTTGCAATGGTAAGAAGCTAATGTTTAAGATACATTGACTTTCTAGTTAAGGCATCAGAGTATATGCCTGAAATTCTGTTCACATGGCAGTTTAACAATCATGAAGGCGCGAATATGCAAAAGGCATGCGTTTTCTACTTTATTTTAGTCGTTTTCCTTTTTCTTTTCTCGTCAGGATCAAGTACCCTTTTTCCAGTATAAGAGTAAACTGAACTCAGGATTAGTTTCAAAGTGCAGCCTTAACCTTCAGGAAACTCCCATAACATTCAGGTAGTTGAAAACACTGCTCAAGTTTTTGCGAGATGAAGTAATTATACATATACTTCTACATGAATATAGTCATTGACAACAGATGCGTAATATAAGATATTCTTAAGGAGATAGTTATTAGCTGGGATGGTACCTAAATAGTGCAGGTTCGGATGCCAGTTGCCGAGATGCAGTTTTGTTCACTATTGACTTGTTTGTGTGTTATGTTCTATTGGTATATAATGCTCGAGGGCGTGGATGCTACCTAATGCAGTCTACACGATCATCTAGCCCTCATTCCGACCTCCCGAAAAGGAGAATAGCTACGTATCACTGCAATGCTATCCCCTTTCTCACAAACAGAGGGCATCAGAACTCAGCCCAACTGAGCAGAGAGCACAACAACTCATCGCGGCACACGTCCCTTCAAATGAGATGGCTGTCACTTTAATAGTCATTTTGGTAGTGTTTAAATGTTCTCCTACATGTTCTCATTATGCGCGAAACGAATCACCGTTCAGATTTTCTGATTTAAGCGTGCCCACAAGTTAAGCGAAAGGATGGCCCTTAAACCAGCACTATTTCTGTAGATGGTGTCCCCCAATGTAGAGAAACTAAAGAGTGAATTTAGTAATCCAATTCTCTGAACAGTCCCTCATCACAGATAACACCTAAGGAGCTAAGCCGACGCGTGGCCTTTAACCCGCCTTAATTGGTGCCTAGAGAGACCTTATATAGAATATCATTCAAATAATTAACTTCAGTTAATTTATTGTAGCCCACATTTTGTCAGTTAGGTCACGTATAAGACTGTTCCAATATCTGACTGAATTTCTAAATCAGGCTTTCTTTATTCAATTGCTGCGTAAATTTAAAAAATGCTCTAGAGCCCAGGGTAAGCCCACAAAATATGCAAATAAATACTACTTTTTCTTCAATTTCCTTATTGATATAAAGAAATGTTCTCGTTTTGATTTTTTGAGCCTAAGTTTTGTTCTGTATTTTTTCCTTTTTCTTTTGTTGGTCTATATATACGCCTGCACCAAAATGTAATGTGGAGGTAGCACTAGTAGGTTTATATCAGGTTGTACCACGTGTAAGTAAGCTATTCCGGTCGGCGTCTGCGGGAGGCCAGCGCGAGACCCGCAAGCGAGTGATGTGAATTAAGCCGCTGCTGCCTATAGGGGTTTGGGCGCATGTTTTATCAATATATAGAATCCTTACGCTTTTTCGCAATTTCTCTGCCCAGTGAGCTAGTCTTTTCCCCAGTTCTGGAAAGGCAACGCTCTGCAAGATCTAAAAGTTCTCTTGGTCTCTACCTACCATGGGATATGTAACTCTGCTTAAACCTGCTGGGCGAGGGACGAGGAGAATTCTAACTTTATCTGTAAAATGTTATTTTCCGACCTAGTTAGCTTGCGAGGGGACTACTACTCAGGCGTAACAGAACTTCTTTCTGGGCTTTTGCGTCTTCCGCGATTAAGATTACCAAGATGCGCAGTAATCTTCTATCAATGATCAAACATCCTTTCTGTTAATGGATGTCGGAAGGAACCCTGAGGGAGCTATCGCGAGAGGCAAACACACCGGAGCCATACTGACATTCCGTCACAGGGAAGTAAAAGACTGTGGTATTCGACAGTGGATCATTAGTTGTATACTTTTAATTTTTCTTGCCACATTGTAGTTTAATCTGAAATGAAACTTGGAGCTTGCGTAGACAGTGGGTGTCGTTTTTTCTTTTTGTGTTTTCTTGTTAATGTTCATTCGGGAGACGGAGCGGCGCCGATTCAATAATAGTTCAGGTGTTGTCTGGACCTGTGTAACTTTGGGGTGTCTTATATAGGAAAAAGTAAAAAGAGTTATCCTGGAATAGTGAAGGACAAAAACAGAGGAAATTGAGTGTATATAGAACTTCCAAGAGCTAAAAAGTTAAATTTGGGGAATTTATTTATCCACAGTTGGTACAGTGTGTTGGGTTTGTCGATGAACCTCTGGTGGACGGTGGGGTCTTGTTTGAGCAATATATAACGCCTGATTGGTTTTTGATACTTTTTTCTGTGCCTATCACAATGTTTACTATATGGAAGGCGCCAATCCTTGTTCGAGGAAACACATTATGAATAGTTCATAGTGACGAATTGAGGGGGTTTTTACTTTTAGATATATAATATACCAGTAATAATCCTATTATGATTTTATCTGTTGTCCTATGTGTGCCATACTGTGGTTATATAAATATTACCTATAATTTTTATTCTATCACTTTTTTGCACCAGTATATATCTATTATTATCTAGTGGTGTGGGGAATTATCAAATTATTAATATTTTTCAATTGGTTAGAGGAATATCACGTTCTCTGGAAACGTTTTTCTTCTGATAACCAGGTCTCAAAAACCGAGAACAAATCGATATTAGTATAAATTTTTTTATCTGTCATGACAAACTAATACAGTGTGCTAGCTGAAGTCAGGTGCTCTGGCCTTATCAAAGGATAACACACTGTAGTGGCTAAATCAGTTGGGCTATATTTCTTCAAATAACTATCTGTGGGATAGGAATTAGCCAACTCTAATAAATGTATCATACTACCATCTGACAGGCTGGGGAGGGGCAATGTGTTGATCACGGAAGATATATAGCATAATTTACCATCGAGTTTGTGATGTTGTCAACTTTTTTATTTGCTCGTTAGTGGAGTCAGAAGTTTGCGATGACATTACTACGACATTCGAATTTGCACACGTCACGTTAAGTATTTAATGCGGTAGGTGTTCCCATGATCTCCTCTGTATTAAACTGGATGCAGGAGGGAGTGAAATAAGTAGTAGTGATGTTCATAATATCGTGAATATAAAGCACTTTCCTAGGTTTAATAATCAATTATTGTAACGTTGGCTGTGCAATATAGGAAGATAACTCTTTCAACGAGTAGATAGCGGGCGGCGTTCTGTTAGATTGTGGGGTCTTAAATGTAATTATTTGGAGAACAGGTCTCATGATAAAGTTTAGATCTTAAGACTACACCATAGGTGTCTGTAAAGAGAGTCCTTATTTTTGTAGCATGACTTTACTCCCAGGGAATGAGGTATGACCTTAGTCTAAGTTCCAGTAGAGACACATAAGAAGTCATTGGGGCGAGGAAGTGGCACTTATGAGGGTATTATAAAGGCACTCAGTGCTATACACCGTGTTTTAGACTGTACTAATGCAACTAATTAAAAGCAATCTCAGCAATTTTACTAGGTTGTATCTAAGGGCAATAATAGGTTTTTCAGAGAAATGTAAGGTTAATGACTGTATACTTTTAACAGGAGACCACATTTCTTTTTTTTTTTTTTTTTGTTGTTTGTTTTATGCTCCCTTGGAGCTCAAATTTGGTATTATTATAGCCCGGCCTCATATTCTCTTTTTCGAGGAATATTGCGATGTAGGGTATATAATTGAAGGAGAACATATTTAATAGACAGTAGCAAGCATCCATTTTGCTTTTTATGCGATAAGGTACGTTCTCGTTGACTCTTATTGGAACCCCTCTGAAGGGGTCTGCGCTGAGTACGGTGTTAGCTGAGTCTCTCCCTCTAGATAGAGTTTTTACTTAGTTGTCTATTCTGCCAGTCTTGCACTCTGCTCCTTCCTCGTCTGCCGGCTCCACAACCACTACAATTACATCAGTGAATGATATCAAGGGTGGCAACGGTTGGGAGGGGTGTGTCGACTTCAGGTGTGGCGGGGGGGTAATGAGATAAGTGGAGCGGGGGTGAGAACACGCTGCCGGGGGGGCGGATCTCATGAGAGCGGGCTACGGATTTTTACGATACAGAGGGCGCGCGACATAAAGATGCAGGAAAGTTTTTACATGGGTGCAGAGAGAACACTTCTGCCAGAGGGCGGTTATTTTCTGGATGGAGAGAAGAATTTGAGTTTGATTGCACGGTTTTAGCTGTCTCTCGCGCTTATGGAATAATTCAATAATGGATATTATACGATAATAGGAGCAGTACAGATATTTGTATAGTGGTTTCAGGGTTTGAAACGGCAACAAGCCATTTACATAGTATAAATGGCGATCGGAATACTACACATGGAGTTGCAGAAGGGGAGGATGTTGTTAGGTTTAGGACAACTACGCTATACTAAACATAGTTGCGAATCAATCAGTTCGCAGTTTCAATCTGACACATTTACAAGGCGAAAACAAAATGGGGTACACATGCGGATGAGAGGTAGATGTTTGGAGAACGATCTGTTACAGGGATAAATCTACAGCCCTGATGCTACAATTGTTATCTGTTTCGGAGAATGAGCCCTTTTGTATTTGGTATGCTATACTATGTATGACTCAGCTAGTGACAATATTTTTATTTCATTGCATACTGAATAATGTCTAACAAGACTAGATAAAATGATAGTAGCCATGGCATGGTAGGATGGCTAGAAATTGAGATCCACTAGTGGAATATGGTGTCCTAATTAGATGCGTATTTTGTTTTTGTTGCACGCGGAACTTGGAGATCCGTAGGGGTGATTCTCATTCCGTGCGGCGTACGAGGCTCTTATCCTGTCCTGCATTGCGGAGGTTCTTGGGCCCTGGTATTTTCCTGGATTATGGGCATTCCAAAAAGTATCCGGCAGTATTAACTACCCACCACTGATACTATGGGTATAGAGGGATTAAGATACAGCGATGATATAAATAGTGCGATACGATGATTCTCTGGCGAGAGTGTGCATGGGGACCTTTTGCAAGGGACATTTCGCGCATAATCAGTCGGTTGTGGTGGTTAGGAGACATAGGGTGTCGATGACTCTCTCGCAGGACATAGAATGTATGAGATCGAGCTCTGTCAGATAGCAGAAGTGGAGCCCTCTTTGTAATCCAACGTATTGCCTTTCAGGGCCATGATGCAGCTTATTTGTGATAGGTCACTCTTATAGTTTTTTTTGCGCAGTTCCATGTGGCTCAACAAGTGTCCTGCTCCAGTATGCTCATGTTCCTTCTGTCTAATCTGCTGGCTCGTGCATCATGCGAGAATGATCTCAGTTAAGAGGTGCTGCTCTACTGTTGTCCTATTCGTAGCATTTCTATCGCTTTTCTGACTGGTCTTGTCATAGGAAGTTTATGAGTTTCTCTGCTTGCTTGGCAATTCCTATTCTTGTTCAGGTCACTTTAATATCCCGCAGCACTGGATTATACACTTGCCAGACTGGATATATTTTCTGAGGATTGTGTGCTAAATGTTCTTCATCGAGAGGTGAGGTCTCATGACTATGTACCTTCACTTTGTACTGAGCTCTTCGCTCACTTAGACTCATAGGTAAGTTACAATTGTAAGGAGAGGGAGTCCTTTGTGTTTAATTTTTTAAAATACATTCATCGTAATTTGATTCTGATGTCCTTAATTGAAGGATTGGGGGAGGTTAAATTGTCACTTGAGGGCATAGTGTTGTGGTGCTTAAACTTCGGATTGGATTTGGATAAGAATAATTTACTCTTTTATGCGGGCGGAGGCTGCATCCCCTTGCCCCCCACTCCGTCAATTGGCATCGTGAGAGTGAGACAAAAAGTTCAAGATTGATTCGAGTTAAGTAGGAGCGATTTTACATTTGTTGTGCGTGAGGTTAACTCGTGACTTGGAAACGGGCCAAAAGCAAACTCGTATCCCACGAGTTCTCCCTTTCCCCCACCGGAGAGGAGAATGGAGAGCAAACCCACATAACAACGAAAAATTTAATGGCTCAGATACATAACAATTGAGAGAAAGAAAACGTAATGCTCCAGAGAAGGTCAGGGGAGCAGGCTGAATAACTTAAGTTGCAAATAGTTTATACTAAAAAACTACTAAGAAACACCGCACCAGGGAAGGGGAACAAAGATAGGGAAAATTTTACAAAGAGAAGAAAAATACAAAAACGGACATTTTAAAGACACCTGTTATCCTTTCGGCCCGTCTCTTTCCCAAGGTCCTCCCTCTCCACCCCCCATGTTTTTTCCCGCACACACTGGGGAAACAGGAATGAAAGTCTAAATAAGATTCAAACACTCATTATGTCTGTTTCCAGCATCATAGGAGAGCGTTCTTACAGCCCTAGCTGTGGAAAGTTTTTCCCAACAAACAGTCAGTGATAACTGCTGGTGGCAATGGAGTCTTTTCTTTCCTCGTAGAGACAGAAAAATGTTCTTCAAGCCAAACTGTGTGTTTCGGGCGCGTAAGACCACTATCAACAAACCCCTGGCAGAACACAGCTCTTCTAAGCATCCACTTACCTGTCAGACGTAAGGCGGGGGCATCTCCTCCTCCCCGCAGACACATTTTCTTAATCACTGCTTCAAAAGTCCGTGGGGGAGCCAGGCCTCTTCCTCTTTTTTGCTCCGATCAGTTCAGTCCAGTCCTCAAATAGGACCAGGTTTTTTTCCTCAGAGCAAGGGTCGCTCTCTTTCTTCTAATAAAAGGTCTTCATTGATGAAAATAAGCGTCCTTTCGAGAACAACTTATTTTCTCAGCTCGAGAACCACATAAGCAACACACAGCAATCCATCCATCTCTTCCTCCTGTGATCTTGGGTTCCATTTTTCTTCTTACATCTTCCTCACCCTCCTGCCCTGTTCTTTCCCCCAGTGCCTGATACTAAACTTAATGACTAACAACCTAAAAACTACATGAGGCCCGCCCCTATCTTAGTTTTGAATCTTTTAATGTTAGAGAGGATTTTCGAATAGGGTATGAAATTGTTTTATAAATAATGCCCTGATCAAATGACCCATCGCATGTCACTTGAGTCCACAAAGAAAAACGGGGGAATTGATGGAAGGTGAGCTAGCGAGAAAGGATCACGTAGACCCTTTACAAGGCTTGGTGAGAGGAAGGAATGCAGGTGTCACACTCAGATAGAATAATGTGCTGAAATTTGTGAGCCATCCTTCTGAGGCGTATGGGAAGCTAGCAAGGACATCATGTTTTTAACTGCTGGAAACTCCCTACGAAGTACTTTGTGCTTAGTGCCTGGGAAAAAATGAGAAGTAGATAAGGGAAATTTGGCAAAGGAATCATTAAGGTGGAGTTGATGTGTAGGACGTGGACCTATGAAATATATGTATTACAGAGTATGTATGAGCTAATTACTGTATGTATAAAAACTTGGACATTGTTTACAATAAATCGAAGTTCGCTTATGACTCATATTGAGTGGTATGAGTCTTCCCTTCGCGACAGCCTTCTCTCCAAAATTTGCTCCTTGCTACTTGCCTACTTTGTGGCTAATTTATGCTGGGAACATAATAATAATAATTAAAAATTAAGAAAGCTACTGCTCCCAAATAAATGTTACTTCTGCTGAAGATAGATAACAGTGATAGATAAAAGTTTGGGGTATATAGTATAAATTTGATGCCACTAAGCTTTTTAAATAAAGTCATCAAGGTTACATGTAAGCTGAGAGGAAAGGTTGATTAGAGATAACACATGCACAGCATTCTAACATATATCATGGGACTGAGGGTCAAAGCCCACAATTCATCCAGCACAGCCTGGCAAATGGATTGTCCAGATGACCTGGCCAAGAACCATTTGCCAATGGTGATGTGCCCACATTGGCACCATGCCAGCAGCACCTATTCAACAGAAGCCCTACGTCATGTAGGGTAAGGACAACTACCCCACCTTCCCTCTGGCAAAGTGAGGAGCTCTTCTCTGGGAAATTAATCAGAGAAAAAAAGCACAAAGACATCCCTTAAGACTTTGGTGATGTTTTCTTGTCAGTCTTTTTGTCATCCTTTTGTCTTCAAAAGACTGTGTGGTTTTGAAAAAAAAATCATGTAAAGCTGCATGAACTACATGGGACAGGCAGGAGGAAAACCTTGTCCTTGGCCCTTGTGCAACAAGGTAAAAATCCATTAGAGATTGACTGAAGCTGAAGTGAGAGAAAGCATTCACTGCCCTGCAAAGGGATGCCAAAGAGAGCGCAAATGGTGTGTTCCTTCAAATGAGCAGGGTTTGAGCTCCTGGAACTGTGGAGCACTGCAGTTTCCTTGTGCTTTCTAGCAAACACAGATATTACTCCATTGAGCTGACAATAATGTGACACAGCCTGTGGTTGTGATATTGTTGGGATTTAAATGCATCAAAAATGGACTGCCGTGACTGCTGCAAACAGACAGTAGGATAGATGTGGATGTGAGAACAAACAGCTAGATAAATGGTCTGGGAGACAGAGCAACTAATAATATTTTTTAATCCCAAACTAGTAACAAAAAGCTGCAAGGATGACTTTGCCCTCTATTTGAGCTCTTCTCTCCTCCCAAAGTTAATCCTGAGGAAGTCATCAAGTTTCTCATTTCCCACCACTGATTCAGGGTAAATTTGCAATGATGAATGCTTAGGCAGTTGACAATGTTTTCCTCTGAAAACTATAAAATACTGAAACCTTATTTTTCCAACCATATGATTTCTGCTGATCAAAGACCTACAAAGAAGCAGGCCAGCACCAGAAGAAACCCTAAGGCTGCTGCAGATGGCCAGGTCCCTCAGGATCACCCGTAGATGCAAAACCACCAAACAGTCTGTGTCACTAGAAATGGTTCACAACATCTCCATATCCCAAACCATGCTGGTCTTAATACCAACCCCTGCTCATCAGAAATGCCCTCAGTACCCTGGGAGCAGCTTAAACCCAGTAATATGCAGCTCTGCAGCTCTGTGAAATCTATCCACAAACAAGTGTTAATATTATGAGTCCATGTGTTCAGCAGACTTTACATTCCTATGGATGAACCAAACTTGAAGCTGTTAATTTTACAGATGCTGCTAAGCCAGAATCTGAGTTATGAGATCTCCAAATATCAGCACAGCTGTGTGCTTTTGCCCAGTCCTTGCAAATATCCCTTCTCTTTTTAATGGACTAATAGGAGGTTCAGAGCCCAAACTCAAGTCAGGGATCTCAGCAGGATGCCAGACTATTTTGTGTATAAAGGACTTAAATTAGGCAATATGATTTTTTTTCTTCTCATAATTTCTTTCAAGCCTATGTTCTCTGGTCTGGCTGGCATACAGTCTTTCCCAAACACTTTTGCTCTCACTTGAGAATTTACTTACATGTGTTTAGAATATACTGATAGCTTTTGAGACATAAAATGTAATCAAAACCAATCATGACCCAGAGTAGCAAAAATTAAGTGTCTTTAGCTTACATATTTGCTTCCCCAGAAAAGAATGGAAAAACAGCTCTTGCACTTTCAAGTCACTGATGCAGAATTACTACCTACTACAGCACAGGGAAAGAGTCATATCTATTATCCCCAGTCCACTGTGGTATGGCTAAATTAGTTGTAACGTAAACAGCTGAAGTTAAAATGCCAGAGACAAACTCCAACTGCATAGCTGTGAGTTCAAACCACAGTGCCATGTTTCAAAGAGCTTTGAAGCAATAAGGATTGAAGCAACACAAACATTTTGTTGTCCTACAGAGGAAGAGTGAAGAAAATGACCTGAGATTCCAACCTTGCAGCCAACTTGTTTTCAGAATTTGCAGCGTATCAGGAAATCTCCTGATTTCAGTAAAGTTCTGCTGATTAAAAGATCAACAGAGAGATCAAAAGTGCAAGCCAATGGTTCATTAAACAGAAGTTGGGTTCATCCAAACCTTGGTTTCAAAGCTAAGCTGCTCTCTCCCCATTTAACAGCAAGCAGAGACTCCTTTTTATTGAGAGACTAACACAATTATATGATAGCACTAAAGAGATACAATTGTCTTCTTATCTTATAGAAAAAAAGCATGCCTGCTGAAATAACTACATTACTGGGTAGCTACTGTGTTTCCACTGAGAAGTAAACTCAAAGTTCAGATCAGTGCTATGCTGATAATGAGTTGAGAGTAGCCATATATGAGCACAGATAATCAGGAGAGGAGGTAGACAGATAACATTTAACTTTTATGTCCCTCTTGATTCAAAAAGAGGGGAAACTGTAATGATTATATGTTGTGGATAAGAAAAACCTTACAAAATGAGGGCCTTGTTACCCTTATAAAACTCTTGCTCACTCCTGTTACTTTGGCTAACCAGAGAAGCATTCTGGGAATGACTCAGCTAAATTAGAGGTGAAAACCAAGTTACATAACCCTGGAAAACAAGTGATAGAACCAGTGAGTGCTCACACCATGGTGTATGGTGGTTGGTTATAACCAGTGCGTGTTCATATCGTGGTTTATGGTGGTTGGCTAAGATACGTTCATTGTGCTTCACAAGAATGTAAAATTATAACAAATGAACTGTTTAAAAACACCGGGTTTTTGCAATACAATTGATTCCTCTTTACGACTGCTAAGGGGACTTCATGTCATTCATCTGTTACAATTATAAAGAATCATTTTAACACCTAAGGTAAAGAATGGGAAGCCACAGGCTGCTCTAGGGGTTTTGCTGAAGCTCTGAAGTTTCTCTGCTCCTGAAGCAAATCACTCTGTGCCTCAGTTTCTCTCCTGCAGTGAGGTGCTCCAAGGACAATGCTTTAGTGATGCTTGACTCCTGTAAGACCTTCCTCCAGGAGAAACCCTGAGAAAGGCTCAGGAAAGCCATGTTGGTACAGTGTTGATGATTCAATCACTTAGATGCTGAGTGGATGTTGTTGCTCCTGGACCAGCTGGTCCCTCTATGGTACCTGTTTGAATGCAGAGAAAAGTATCTCTGAAGTGTGATCCCCATATCCCAGTTAGCCAGAAGAAAACAGAAAGCAAAAACATCCATCTAGATTCCAACCCATTCTCCATCATCTTCACCTAATTCATAGCCTCTTTGGCACACACATCATCAGTGCCCATTCCCCTATGAACACAAGGGAAGTCCACTGCTGGTATTACAGCATTTACCCAGAAAAAATGGGAAAGTGAGTTTACCCATCCTCAGCCTCAGGGGCACCCAAACCTGCCACCTCCCAGGACAGTGCTCAGAGCATGCATTGTTTTGTCTGTGCTCTGCCAGGACTCAAAGGCAGTCAGAGGGGGACCAGCTCAGCTCTAAAAGCTTTAGTGCTGCTGTGAGCTGCTCTCAGACCATCTTGCCAATACATCACCCAGACAGGACAAACCTGCCTTGAAAGCATCTCTTATTGCCTCCTTCCCAGAGAGCACAGTGGGACTCATCAGACAGCTGCCTATAAGTGGAATCACTGATTTCTGAGCAAGTCCTTTTTTGGCATCAGCAACTATTTGTTTTAAGCAACAGTTTAAGGGGCAACTTGGCACAACCTAAAGTAGATACTTTTGGATGAATGACACCCCTGCCTGCATTAACCAAACTGCATTGACCGCTTTCCCATCCATCTTTCTCACTTCAAGCTGTGATGGTTTGGTCAGTGGTTCTGAGTCCACTTGCACAGTGCAGTGTCTATGAGTGCTGCATTTAGGTGCTGGAACTGTCCATTGCTCATGTGTGGCATCAGCAAAAATACACAATGCAAATGAATTAGTCAGAATCCTACATCCTTTCACCTTCAACATAGCCCTATTAAATGGTGCACACATCACTCTCTTTCCTTGCATCCGTGCCAGCTACAAATTTACAGCACTTGGGGGAGAATGACACTGTCTGTATTATCCCCTTCTTCTTCCCTGCACCTGTTGCAATGTGCAGTGCTTGCTTCACATTCTCTGTATGCAGCAGAAAGGAAAGCAGGACTTGGGATATGCCACGGCAGTCTACAAAAATGTCTTTCTGCTTTAAACATGCTTGGTGCAAAATGAGGGCCCGATTCTCATCTCCACCATGGCATCATAGACTAACTTCCTTGCAACCAGGGGAATGAGATGAAAATGAACCAGGATCTGCCTGTTTGATTGATTTATTGCATTAAAATTTAAGCTTTCAAAGCTTTTCCCTTTGTTTCGGGTTTTACCTACTAAAAGGTAGTTACTCCAGTCTAAAATAATCATAATCATCATAAAAGGAGTCAAGCTGCTTCTCCCCTAAATGAGTTAATTTTTTTTTTATTTCCTTCTTCTTGTAGTAGGAGAATTGAAGCAAGGCAATAAAAGCTGGAAGCTGTGAACAGAAAGGCTAAAGCTACTACACATTATAATAACAAAAAGTATTTTAAAATCTGGCACTACCTATGGAAACATTTACAATTGTTTTAACAATTATAAAGATGGGGGGGAGGGCAGTGGAAAGAAAGACACACACTGAAAAGAAGAAAAATGAGTGAAATGACTGTTTAATTTCCAGCTGTCATTAATACCAGAGTATTAAAATCTTGCAGATGAATAAAATGACTCTGTTGAAACAAAACCAAAATTCCACTGCTCCTGGTTTTTGCAAATACCAATATGTGCATGTGAAGGAACTCCTTGTCCCTGAAAATGCTTACAACTCAGAAATAATTGAAAACAGAAGCCAATCCTTTCCACAAAAAAAAGAATTTAAAAAAGGATTTTTTTTCCTGCATTTGTTTCTTTCTCTCTTTCTTTCTCCTTCTGTCCCTCTTCCTCTCAATTTCTGAGGGTAAGACTCCATGTAATTTTAACCCTTTCCAGCTCAGATCAAGGCAAAAAGGAAGAATTGCCTTAGTGAAGTGCCCTCAACAATTTCAACAATAACAAACCTTTCTGCTTAGGTCAATTACAGAAGAAAGGGGTGGAAATTCACTTCATTTTTATTATCTCATGTTTTTTTCAGGCAAAGACTGGAAAATGTTTAACAGATAGTGAATCAAACCTCAAAGGGCCTCTGAAAAGAGGAAAGTGCCAGAGTTCCCCAGTTGTTTTAACCACTTCTTTAGGGATAACATTTAGAAATAATTGAAAGGTATATATAAAAAAATCCCCTTAGAAGAAAAAAACATCCTGCTGACTCCTGTTTTGTTGTTTTCCACAATGCAAGGACTGCACAGTCAAAATTTCCCTCATTTTCCCTTCCCCTCCCTTTATGTGTGCTGTTGGTTAAGGTTATCTCTGAGGATTTAAAAGTACTTTGTTTCCCTGACTCATTTGGCCTTTAGACTCCCATCAGGATATGGCTAGGAGTGCTCATGAGTTACAAAACTGGTGGTGACCTTCTGCTGTGTCTGCAGGGAGCAGGTCTTCCCAGTTAATTCTTACTAGGGTCCATTCTTCTGTTTTACACACACCAAAATTGGACAGTCTGACTTGTGCATTTTTGGGTTACAAAGAAGCAAGTTAGTTATAAGCTAAGAAAGCAATAGGCATGTTGTTTTTTTGTTAAACTCCATTTCCTATCTTTTTTACTTCTTTTTGACATACATGTTTTCTATTGGAAACACCAAATGAAGCTTCAGTTTTATTTAATTTTTTTCAAAAAATTGAATTGGAAGGCATTTTATTTTCAGATAAAGAAACCTAATGTGAAGAATGGCACTTTTGACCCACAGCAAGCCCTAGAAGGTTTCCTGCAGGACCAGCTGCTCCAGTTATTAAACTGTTTTGATCTATTACTCTTGGAAGGAAAGGGTTAAAGCTAGAAGATTTGGAGAGGAGGAGGGAACAGTTTTGCTCAAAGTGACCTTGCAGCTGGGAATGGTAATAATGTTAGTGTGGGAAAACTCCATTTCTTATGCTAATGTTGTTCATCCTCTGCCTGTTCTGGGAAGTATAATTCCTGTGGAGAGATAACATTGCAAAGCCTTTTGTTATAGTGAGGTAGGCAGTGAGCCCCCTCCTTTTGCTGGGATTAGCTAAACCTAAAGGAGCCTGTGTTCTCATGTGCCTCTGTTGTTAGCAAAGTAATGAAATAAATCTACTCTTTGTATTTCAGCTGTTGTTTGATGGTTGCTCTTGGTTACTTATATGTGTCAATTCACACAATTCCTAAGAAAGACACTGCCTGTTTTCTTTCTTTAGAGGCATGCCACAGAAAATAGATACTATACTATGATACTATAATACTATATACTATAATACTATGTATTAATTTTGATGTATACCGAAGATTTCACTGTGCACAAGGGGCAGAGGTGGAGCCTGTTGTAGCCATTTTCCTCTATATAACTTCCCCTGGTGCTTGAAAGGAAAAAGCAAACATGGGCAGCTGAAGATTTTTTATTCTATTTCTTCCTCAAAAACACATAAAAGGGTAACATCAACTGTGCTGCCTCTGCTTCTTAAAGGGTGATGTTAGGAGAAGACAGGTTATCAAAGTAGTACTTGGAGACACCTCCCATCATATTGCTTCTCTGACACCTAGGAAATCACCAAAGGTTTTTACTAATGATAGAATCATAGAATCCCTAAGGCTGGAAAAGACCTCTAAGATCAAGTCCAAACATTAACCCAGCACTGCCAAGCCCACCATTAAACCATGTCCCTAAGCACCACATCTACAGGTTTTTTGAATACTTTCAGGGACAATAATTCCACCACTTCCCTGGGCAGCCTGTTCCAATGCTTGACCACCCTTTCAGTGAAGAAATTTTTCCTAATATCCAATCTGAACCTGCCCAGAGCAGCTTGAGGTTTTGACTCCTCAGAAAAGGGAGTCCTTTGACTCAATGATCAGTTCAGAGAAACACATCAATGCCCACACCATTTGGCTGTCATGCATGACAGGGCAATGGGATGATGGCAGCACTGGATTCAACTTCACAAAGAAGTACTTGAACAATTTAGTGCTCTAGATATGATCATTTATGAACTAAGTTGTCCAGGTGAATGACTACATCTATCATTGGTAGAAGACAACTTTGCTAATAGAGTGGATCTCTATACTCTCTGATATACTCACAATAAAAATACGTAGGCTGTGTATGTCATGTGTGTTGGTCATCTCATCCAAAGCAAGGGGGAAAAAAAACTTATTTGTCGCTTGCCTCCATTAATATCTTTACTCTCTCCTTGGAAGTATCTCCATTTGGTGATAATCAGATGTCAAGAAGAGGCATTTTACATATTCCTAATAATTTTGGATTGCACACTTTTCCAGAGTTTCTTAATTTACATGTGTCTTGGGGTGATTTTATGATGATACTTTATTCCTGATTGTCTGCTTTATGTGCAGAAATGAGTGCTGTAACTTTAAGGTGGGCCCAGGGGAGGGGCAGGAGCCATGGGAGCTCCTGGGCAGGCTTTGTTCAAAGACTCACTCTGGTGCTTGCTCCTGTGCTGTGTGGACCAGAATACTTTGTTGCTTAGCTAGCTTAGTTTTTGTTAGCTCAGGCAAGAAGTTTCCCTTTCCCTGGACTGCAGCAGAAATGCTTCAACAGTTTTTGTTTGTTCTTGAACTGTTCTGCTTGGTTTTGGTCCAAGATCAGGCAATCCCTGGGAGACAGTCGGCACGACCTGTGGGTAGCCGCCGGAGCCACTCTGCCTGGCCCCAGACCTTGGGAAAAGCTGAACCAACAAAAGAGAAGACTCTGAATCCACCAGCTTCACCTGCTGCGAGGAGGAGACCAACATCAGAGACTGACAAGGTTCCCATCTGTTTTACTTCCACCAAGCTGCTGCATGGACTTTTCTTCCTTCCCCAAGACAAAGCCATCAGACATTTTGTTCTTCCCTACCACATGGTCAGCAGAGTTTCTTTTTCTTCCCCTGGCATTTTGGGATATTTTTTTTGTTCGGCTGTGGGTGGGGGTGTGTGGGGGGGTAAGGTTCTGATGGTTCAATATTCAGTTATTCATTTTTTCCTGTGCCGTGGAGACACTTTGTCACAACAGTGGAAAATGTATGCTACTTTGTGACACAGTCACCAATAGACAGGAATGACCTTCAGATGTAATGACTGCATATTTAAGTACCTACGTTTCCCCAGATACTAGCTCCAAAAAACAACAGACATTAAGACAGGATCAAAATGGGCTGAATTGTAAAAGTACTGATCCAAAAATGATCTGAGCAAGACTCTGCAACTTATATAATTTTAAGTTGTGAAGGGAGTATGTTTATTGCAGCGCTGGCTGAGCGGGAGATACTTCTCAAAGCCGCGCACACTCCAGCAGGGCTATCGCTTGCTATATATCTGCTCACATCTTACACATTCACCGAGTTTCAAAATTCGCTTATACATATGCATGACCTATCCCCGCTTCGTATTCTAATGAGTTCAAAAGTAATTTCCATGTGCTCACGCCTGCGCAGTGTTATTTGGTAGTGGGCTTCGGGGGCCTCAGGAGGAAGTAAAATACTCATCCTCTTATCTTGAACTTTTCACCTTTCTGTCTTGCGCATGCTCTCTGAGTCCCTGGCCCAAGTCCAAACAACAACTCTGGTTTTAGCCAGCGTAGGGGTTCCACGAACACAAGCTGGTTCACAGTCCCTGCTTTTGTCAATAATCTTTTACTTCTCATTCTGCTTTGACAAACACAATCAATGTTAAGTAAGCAATATACATTGTGTAGCAAGCAGTTAGTGATATATACTGTTTAGCAAGCAGTTTCTAACAAGTTATCCAGTAACTTCTAACTTCCCTGCATCAATACCATATTTAAAATACAGTCCTGAGGCAGATATGTGACATGTCAGTCATATCTGATAATACCTGGCTCACGTCTCTGTGTAGCCTATTAGATCTGCAAAAATCCCTATGTAATATCCCTTTAGGAAGCATCTGCTGCTGAACAGCCTCTTACTACCTTCAAAACCTAATGCTAATTAACATGAACCGAGTTACAATATGTGCTAGTGAAAGGAATGAGAAGGTAGTGTCTTTACAAACAGACTGATTCTGGGGGTAAGATAAGGCTGATACTGGGAGATAGAAGGAAACAATGGAAGGATTTCCATAGGAATTCCACTGACTGACTTATCCCAGACTATGTTAATAGACTACAAGAGCAGAGACACAGGGTGTTTTGTGGGGTTCAAGTCCTTGAGGGGTTCGAGTCCTCTCTGGTGTTTTGAGGATTTCGAGTTCTCTTTGTGGTGTTTTGAGGGGTTCAATTCCTCTCTCTGGTGTTTTGTAGGGTTAAAGTGGCCCTTGTGCTGTTGCATGAAAGCATTGAGTTCAAGTCTCAACTATAAGGAAAAGCAGGTTTTAGTCCTGCATGGTGTGCTGTGCATGTTTTTGAGCAGGGTTTGCTCAAGCGCTTTTGAATTTTTTCTAGTAATTTGTGTGTGCGTGTACACAAATTACCTGTGTGTGTGTGTGTGTTAATTAATGTTCCCCCAGAAAATAAAATCAGGGCAGGGACGCCCATGAAATAGAAGTCATTTGTTAAAAGAGTGTTGAAACATAACTTTGGTGTGTCTGTTTGGTTCTAGTGTGTGCTATTGAGTACCATTTTGGAAATTCTTGTGTGTGTGTGTGTGTGTGGCTGCCCAGGGGCTGCCGTTCCAAGCGGCCAGGAGTGCGGTCTTGGAAATACAAATTGACACTGTTAAAGGGAAAGGTGTGGACGATGTGTGTCTCGACCACGGGCTGTGCCTGCTTGCAAAGACATTGCAGGGTGGAGAGCTTTCCAGAGGGGGGAGGAGAAACTGGCAGGGGTTCATCCCTCTCCCCACTCCAACATGTTTGGTGTATCCACACGGACACAAGAAGGAGCCACTCAAGCCGCAAAAGCAAGAAGGGGTAGTTGGGAAGGCTACTGTGAAGCTGCTTAATTTTTTTGCTAGAGGGGGGCTTGGAGTGTCAGTGCTTGCAATTGGCAGAAATTGGCACGGGATATATTAAAGGTCACGCAAGCGTGTGAAGAGAACCCAGTAAATCTAGTTCCTGTGGTTCATTAGGATAGGTTGGTGTCAACCTTGTTTTCCCTCATCCCGTTGTTCCGTTTGCTAGTGCCCGTATTAATGTCTCATTTTGCACTGGCACCTCTACCAAGCATGTCTGAAAAGGAGAGCGAGGCGTAGCAAGTGACACACACATAGATGATTGATTCAAAGCATGAGTTAGGGTCACCCAAATATTTCATTGAGGCAGCGAAGGCATCAGTGCCACTCCATTCCCGCCACAACTCCAGGCGGTGATGGAGGCAATGATGAGGATGGTCAGAACTCTATCCTGTGCCATCATCTTTTCTGCGTTGGTTCTGCTTCAAATCAGGTCTCACACACCGTGCTGGCACCCAGCAAAGTCCGGTATCTATGGAGACACAAGCATACCCACGCCCCCAAGTGATGAGGTCCCAGGGACCTTCCCAGTTATTGGTTATGAGGTCTCTTACTCAAACCTTTCCTCGGAGAAGGGTCACTGCTGCTTCTGACTGCAAAGACAGAAAATGCTTCATAAAAACTGGAATGTTAGAATCAGAAGGCACCATAAGGCGATTGTCCTAAGTTAGCTGAGTATTGTATTCCTATCATCTGCTTATGTTAGAGGAAAGTTAAACAATCCTTCTGTAACTATACATTAGTCGAGACTGCTCTGTTTGTTGGTGATGTTCCTCCTTCAAGACAATGGGAGGAAGGGACAAACACACATTTTTTTTTTTCCTTCCGGGAGCTCGGGATCAGTGGTGGAAAAGAAGCTGCTGCTTCTGAGACTGTTTTTTTTTTTTCTCCCTTTCTTTGGACTTGTTTTCCTCGAATTTTTTTTCTCATCTGAGAATTGGAGATTTCCGTGGCAGACAGGCGAGAAGATCCTCCAGGAACCACTGAGGAGAGACTCGTGTCCAACCCGGTAGTGCGGCCGGAGGGAGAGGGATCCAATTCTTTGATAATTAAACAGTGAGAATCGTCCTCTAATATATATACACAGGTTTTCTTATCACACTCTATGACACTACAGCCTATCTCTCTTGATTACTTATTGCTTACTGATATATATGATAAAATATATATAATAAAATATATATATATATATATATAT
>VKON01000362.1:0-12835 GCA_009741485.1 Malurus cyaneus samueli | reverse complement strand
TATTGTTTAGGTTGGATTGGTTTCTTTCTTTGAGATTATTTGTATGGTGATAAGGATTCTACGAGGTAGGTAGGAAAACGTTTAGTTATAATATTAGTGAGTGTAAGTTGGGATTATGGTAATTATGATTATGGTATTATATTGTGTAAGGGCCTGGAATACTATGGAGTATATATTTTGATAAATTTTATTGTTTTTTTTTTGGTGGTTGATGTTCGTTGTATGTGGGTTTGTTAGGTCACTAGGAAGTCTGTTCATTTTTGAGTTTGTGTAGTTGTGTCGTCTAGATGTGGCTTTGGGTTAGTTGTAATTTTTATGTTTTAGTTGATTTGTTTTATGTGTTTTTAAATGATATTTTAAGGCTGAAGATTTCTATGGGGGTTCTTTTTTTAGATAAAGATTTGTAATTTGGGAGTTGTGACTGGTTTTAAATGCTTATATTACTGTTTTGGAGTGTTGGGATGACTGTGTGTGGGGTTTATATTTTAATGGGATGGGGGATGGTTGGAGTTGTTGTGTGTATTTGTGGGGAGGGAAAGGGGTAACTTAGGGGGAAATGGTTGTTGGTTGGACGGGGGAGGGTTGTTGTGGTTTATACTATATTGTGTTCAAAAATTGTTTTTTCCAGATGTCTTAGTGTGTACTCCTTTTTTGATAGCAGTGAGTGAAGAGGGGAGGAGGGGAGGGAAGGGTAAACTGCTTAGAGCTCTCACCATCGCCGAGTGGTTGAGGAAACGTGGATTTGGGTTTTGTGAAATGTGTACTGCTCTATTATCTCTCGCTCTGCAGTCTTACTGCGGGAAATTCTGATGATGCATCTTTGTTTTAATGATGGGCCATTTCTTCTCTGGTATGAGTCTGAAGTCTGTTGGTGCCTGGTAACGTGGGATGGTTTTCTTTTTATTTGAGTGTATTTGCTGTCAATTCTTTTTCATGGCAAGTTTTTAGTCTCATGATTATTGTTTTATAGTGTTGATATGCGTCGATTTGCAGTATTTTGCTTTGTTTGTTGTGTGTGATGAAGTCACTTTTCCACTCTCTCGGCTCCGGCTCTATTGGTGTTTTCCTGCGTGGTATTCTGCTCTCAATCACTATAGTAGTGGGGTATCGGTCCTATCACACATCTAAGGATGCACCGCAATTGGCATGTCGTGCTGGTAGCGTCCAATCTTCCTTTTGAGCGTACCACATACCAGTGGTTATTTTTGAGGGTGGAAGTGCCTGGTCCCTGCACTTTCGGTACTCACTCACCCGACTCTCTGCATGCGGTGATATTCTCCACGCCCCGGTCTTACCGATGTTTTAGATGGTGCAGCTCCGGTGGGGGATGTTTCAGGGTGTGGCCTCGCACCCACCCGGCGGTGACTTATAAAGTGGTACCACGTGGCTATGGATGAAGAGTGTGGAATGTTAGGTGGAGTGATTTTACGGACCCCTGTGGTAACGTTATCACGTATGGCATGCCAAAAGCCCTCTGTAAAGAGGGGTGGGTAAGGGGGGTGGTGTGAGTTTTATGAGTGTTGCTTGGTATAGTTTATGGCTGTTGTGTTTGTTTTATTATTGTTAATTGGTGTTTTTGGGCTTGTTTTGTGTCATGATTTAGAGATGTTTTTTTTTTTAGGGTTTTTGATTAGTTGTGTGGGTCTGTGTGTGGGTGGGGTTGTCAGATGTTTTTGAGTTATTTGTATTTTCTGGCTTTGGTTTTTTCTGGTTCGTTTGTGTGTGGCTATTTTTGTTTGAGTTTTTTTGTTGGGTTTGTCGTGTTTTCTACGGAAGGTCTAGGTGTGTCATGGCCAGAGAAAGAAAACAAGATTTCGAAGTTGTCTTGATTCAGGGTGGTCCAGTGAGACTTGTTTCTTAACTCCAGTTGTCTGATATATGAAGTGGTTCTTTATTATTTTATAATTTGGTTCGTTGTTAAAGAAATTTATCAGGCTTTGTTTTGTTGATGTGTCCCGTGCAGGTGCAGAAGATTTGAGAATTAGCTCTTTGTGCTTCTTCACAGAGAGGTGAACTTGGTAACACCACCCACCAAAAAACACCAGGAGGCATTCTTACCCTCGAAAGGCTGATCTAGTCTGGCTTACACTAAATCTTGCGTAATTAATTACCTGGACTCGTTTCTTTTAGGATGGTCACCAACCTCTAAGTGCTCATATGTGGGGTTAGCTCTCAGGGGTTCTTGACTTTCTATTTATATTAGGGTTCTTCTTGGACTCTTCTAGGCAACTTGTTGGCTGTCAATGCACATCAATTATGTTTGTTTCTTTTTACTTATTGTGAATTAGGCTTTATTATCTTTTTCATGCAAGATCAAGAATGAAAAGGAGGTTATGAGAAAATATGCTAGATTTGTCAGATAGTATATGCAGTTAGAATTGAGAAACGACGAACAAATACAAATATCTGAGCATTTACCTCTTTGATTTGATAGCTGATGATCAGACGTCGAGGTAACTAATTGCGAGAAAGATTTTGCTTCGGTACAACTCCTTGCTTTATACCCCTTACCCAATTTGTTTTTAGAAATCCCGTAATTTATATGATATGAATATCATGGAGATCTTTTGTAGTAAGGTTTAGTCTTAAGTTTGGGCTGGGTTTCTGCTTGGGGGAGTATTTTCTTGGTTTCTTGATGGACTTATGTAACAATGTTTCATGAAGACGTTCTCATTTTCTAAAAGTTTTTTGAGTTGCTTGTTTTAGTTTCTAATACAGATCTTGGGCACGAAATATATATAGGAGATAAATAAACGAATAAGGGTTATTTTGTCTGGTAGGTATTTTGAAGGACAAAAAACCTTTTTTTATTGAGCATCTTTTGTGCAAACAATAAACACAAAACAACTCCAATACCCCCGCACTTCTTAGTGGTATGAGAGGATTGGAGGCTACTTTTGTATAGGTGTTGGTTTAATTGATCACTCACCCTCACAGAGAATGTATTATACAGCTCCACGCATGGTTTCTTATTCCTGTATTCTACAAGTATCTATGTGGGCCTGTATGTGTTAGCGTTGTGTGTTCCATTTATCGAGGGGGCGTCGTTCATCCATGTCGTAAGAAATTCATAAGGGATTTTTTGGTTTGCGAGATGTACTAGAAAGATTGTAGTGGAAATGAAAGAATGTTAAAGTTACAACCGAGAAATTCCCAAGGCAGAAAGATCGCACGTTTGATGCTTAGTACTGTGATTTTGTATTTGTTTATTATCCAGAACCGCCCTGTTCTTTGTAGAAATGACACTGTGTGACTTAAATCTTGGTTTGACAGTGGACTCATTTCTCGGATTTTAATAGTGTCTGTATTATACATATATATTTCGCTCTGTCCTTATATCTTATATGAATAGACAAGAACGATGTTTCTCTGGTGTTGTAGTGTACAGAAGTGGGAAGGACTAAATGTGGTGAAAGAATCTTCTATATACTCTTACACCCTATCGAATTTGCTCTGCCTTGTTGTCTTAAACTAAATAACGTTGACCGCATTGATAAGTCCCAATTGTCGAGTATAAAAAAAAAAAACTTTTTACAGTGAAAAGTAACGACTTTAGTTTACCATCTTAACATATCGAAACAATATAGAAGATGTGTTTTTACTAAGTACTTTTACACCTTTTTCGCTAACTTCCATTTCTGTGGGCCTCTATAACAAAGAACTCCTTTGTCAGTAACTTCTAGGTTCAACTGTGAGATAGAGAATTCTTAGTTACCATAATTAAATTTTTAGAAAGAAGCAATACCCTAATCCTGGTCTAAAATAGACTTAAAAAAGGGACGACGTCTGTTTCTCTTTTATACCTTTCTAGAAAAAAGCATGCTGTTTACAATATATAGAATCTACATTAAGAGATAAAAAAACTTATGTACTCCTTCTGTTTCACTGTCTGGTGTGTTTTCTCACTCAAAATCTCCGTTTGATGCTTTATCAGAGAGGATCGTTCGCAAACTGATAATTACCCGATCTTAAAGGTGTGGACATTTTTTTCGTTATATCATTCGTATCCTCTCATGATAAAGATTTATTTTAACATGGTACCTGTAAACTGTTAATTAATTAACCAAAGTGGGTAGTTACGATGTTGATCCCCAAAAAGCTCTCTTACTCTGAGTGTAGTTAAGATCATGCCAACAGGTTCTGTATAAGTGAGTTTTTTTTTTCTTTTTATGAATTTAATTTTTGGCACCATACTTTCAAAGAATTAATCTAACCTTTTATTTAGAAGAAAACATGCCAGGTTGTTGGTTTTAATTCTCTCAGAGGAAGTTCTTGGCATTTGCTCAGTTTCTATTCATATGAGGTTGTGTGTCACTAAATGATCAAGGTCGTTAGTGCAATCTCGAAAGCTAGAACGCAGAAAAGAAGAAAACAATGGTTTAGGAATTTATTGTAGGGGCTTAATACAGTATATGAATAGCAACATGTCCATATGCTAGCTTATAATGTATGTGTAACTTGTAAGTTATATCCCATGAAAAGCCTTACATCTGCTTGGTGCTAAGTCATGCGCACCAACTCAGAAGAATATTGCGAGTGCTTTATTTGCATCAGGTCAGCTTCGAGGTCTACGTTTTTATTCCATCTTTATGTTGAACTCCTCGATTAATCTACGGAATTTCCTATAAGGTGTTTTATTGTCTCTTATTTTTGTATTTTTTATGATATTATTCTTGGTATTGACTCCAAATTAGCTTAAATATTTTGATTTGCTTTTCTCTCATCTAAAATAGAGTAATAATATTTGATGCCGAATTACATATCATATAATAATGTCAATCTATGTAGTTTGACTTTTTATCAGCCATTGGGGGCTTTTTTTTTTTGTGTTTTTAGTTACTTTAGAATATAGTTTTTTAACATCATGTCGTCTTACATAGAATTTTCGCATCAAAGTTTTCAGTGTCTGCCTGATTATGTGTCGCTTAGGTTGAAACATGTTTTTCAAACACCTTTTGTAATTATGGCTGGAATGTCTTATGCAAATTAAAAGAACAAAATTTTCATGGAAATTACTCATGTACTCATTAGTCTATTCAGTCTACTCTCTCGAACATTAGAGGGATATTACTGATTCTATGTATATGTAGGCGTATGTCTTCTCTCCTTCAATGAATAAAGCCATTCAAGTGGAACAATAAGAAGCTATCACAATATGCCTAGAAGAGAATAGGATTGAGTGTTGTATCTTCTGTGTGAGCCTGTCCCTCTCAATAATGGTTAAATTTAAGCACTCAAGGTTCGACCATCACCACTGTTTGCTAATTTTATAAATGAGTGAGCGATTTGAATATAATAAGTTCATTATATTTAGCATCCGGTCTACTTTATATAGGTGTAGTTTTGTAACCCAATTGCAACCAAATATTAATTAACTACTCTCCTGAAACCAGAATTATATTACATATAAAAGTGTACTCCAAACACATATCTGCCTCTTTAAGTGGAAGAAGAAATTATCGCTAGATATATTGTTTCTGTTTATTTTCTGATGTTATTGCTAGACCACTGAATGTCGACAATCTATATTTCTCTGGGGAGGTTATAAGAGTAGCATCAATAATCTGCCTAGAACAGCATGACATCTTGCATAATAAATCGAGGAGGTCTTAGTGAGGGCGCAAATATAATGAGGGGAATTCTGTGTCCCTAGCTTTGCGCTAATTATAACATGTTTAGTGCCATATCCTCCTGGAGATATGTTAAATAATTCAGAGTTTGTTTGTTCTAAAGGGTGTGGTTCATGTTAATTTGAGATGTGATGATTAATTAACAGTGGGATTGAGGCATATTTTTACTTGTGTTCTATTGTGATCTTTGGACTTGTGCCATCTTGTTGCGATGACATTTGTATAATACAAAGTTGTTTTGGACATAATAAGCGCACAATTGGTCCGATGAGGGCACGGCGGGTGATGATTATATACTATTGTTTTTATTGCATGTGGATACTGCCTCTGCTATCTGAGTATGCATCTATTTAGTTGCCAATATATGATCATTGCCAAGTATAATCTTTAGTGTCGCTCGTCAATGGCCTCCATTCTTAAGGTGTGGCCAGGGTGAGAGTGTGGAGATATTTTGCATGTGCCCAGTCGGTAAATAGTGCTTTATCTTTAGGGTCATGATTTCTCAGGCAGGGTGATAAGAACAACTTATATGTCCACTCCCATATGCAAGGGCATGGGCTGAGCTTGGCTGTCTCTCTAGTTTTATACATGTGTTAATTTATTACGATGAGCTGGATCTTCTCATTTCATGGTAGAATGGTATAAAGCCAGACATCCCTACAGGTGGGTGGTTCAGTTCATTGTCTGATCGACGTAAAGGCAAAGCCAGGTAGATTTTCGATCTTCAATGAGACCATTAATGGTATTCCCGATCCACTCCTTGAAATAATTAAATATGCGATATATCTGTTCAGAGGTATAGCGTGCTCTATATGGTTCTCCTACTTTTGTCTATTTTTTACGATTATAACTGCGTTTATTTCCTGAGTTTTAAAAGTAATTGTTAAAGCTAAAAGGATAGTTATAATTTTATGCAAATATCTCAAGCAGTTTTGACCCCACTCTTTACTACCTGTTTTTAGATACTGTCCACTATTTGTTTGTCTCGATCCCCCTTTATTGAAAACCTTTAACAGATGACTGACTGCTATTGACTGGTGTATAATTATGAATGTGGTGTCCTTTTAAATTTAAGTGTGTCCACCACCGGCATGTGCTGCCATTTTCCGCCTTATAATAGCGAACTTGCTCAACTTGTTGAGAAGCGTTTTGAGTCTGTCTCTGAGATGGGGTTCTCAAGAGGAGAGGACAATAAATAAGGTAGGGTGGGTCTTTATTATAGCAGAGTAGTGTTATACATAACCTTCCCGGAAGATGACTGAGGTTATCACTAGGTGAGACTGTTTCTGCGTTGACTTCTATTTCCTGGTGCGGAATGATCAGTGTGATTAGAAAATTGACCTGGGGATGCCTCTCTCAAAAGTTAGTATGGCGCAAGGGTTTTCAGGTCGTGGAGAATCCATCCCAATTGGTGGGTGTGGTCGGTGTTCTCTGATTCTGTCAGGGTTTGTAGCGGACCAGCAGAGCGGGATCACTGTGAGTCTGGGCTGTCAAAAATGCTGAACAGACGATGCAAGCCAGACCAACTCTGCACTGTTAAATAAAGCATGATCGAGGGTGGGGAGCTTGATTTTTTGAGGAGCTGGGGCCAGACTAGTTTTTTAGATACGTTCAGTTCTCATCTATGAACTAAGAAGGTATCTTTGGACGCCCGAGTGGGTGGTAAGTGAACGAAAGAGTCTGCAGATATAAGAGGGCGTGAATTCAACACGTTTCATGTAATAATCAGTTAAGTTACGGAAGTCCTCTGTGTTGATTCTTTCCTTGTGAATCTGAGTCAGTTCAGGGAAGACAAAATGTTACCTAGCTACAGTTATGGGGGCGGATGCACCAGACTTCTGGTTTAAAGTTAGATTTTATTTGTGGCCTACTCATTCAAAGGGAAGTTTGATTGTGATTTGGCTTTGTTCTAATTATATAACAGGTTGGTGAATTGTTGATGAGCTCTATATGTCAGGCAGCTCTCATGACTAGATGACAGTGGTCTTGAGTTGGGGTAACCGGGCCAAAGATTGGGTGGTGTGGGTTATAGCACTATCGACGTTATCATTTGAAAGGACATCTAATTGCGTGGTGGTCGAGCATTAACATTTGTCCTAAATTGCGCATGGGGCATGTTACTTAACTCAAAAAGGACGTGTCAATTTGCCATGTTAGCCGTTTGACCTCTCAGATCTTTTTGTGTGCTAACTTACTTGTATGGGGGTGGTAGCTTGAACCCAAACCCGAGGGTTGTAGTACCATTGTGACCATTCAATGTATGGGAGCCTAGATAAGTGGCAGTATTTCCAAATAAAGGAGAGGGTAGCACTTGCGCAGAATTGATAATGTTGGCAATTGTTTTTGTAGGGGTTGTATAGTGTGTTTTCTCAAACTCGGTAAGTGGGTGTCTGAGAACATGTGGCAACTGAATAAAAATGTCTCGGTCCAACACTGCAGATAAACAGAGGCTCCAGCAAGGATGAAAATTCTGACCGATGGATTAGATTGTTATCTATACTAAAATAAAGTAAATTTACCTAGATTGCAAGGCGTTTCCAGCAAAAAAGCAGTTTTACCCCAGTTGCTCATGCCTTGTAGCTGATGACACGCCCACTGTCAGACTGAGATAAATGTATGACCTTAAATCTGCTTTAATTGCAGGGAAGCAACATGAAAAGCAAAGGCTCGGAGTGAGGAAGGACTGCAAATCCTCGCAGTCTGTAACTGTTTGGGTGTGGACTTGGGAAACTAATCACTGCAGCGAGGTGAAAAGGAGTTGCCTGGCATAAGCGAGGAGGGTAGTGCAGCTCTTTTGATTTGGGTTAAGTCCTAAATCTATGCGATTGTTATTTAATTCTATAAGGAAAAGGTACAACTCAAGAAAGGGGAAACAAAAGAAACGTAAACATCATATAGGAGTAATATACTATGTATTAGTTCATTATGTCGTTTATTGGGTTGTGTTATAAAGAGTGAAATTAGCTGTGTTTGTCAATTCGTGATTGACTCCAGTCTGCAATGTTTGGGATGTTCGTTGTTGTTTGAATTTGTAAGGTCAAAGCTCTGCCTCCATCTCTTTTTCACACACAATTCCGATGTAACATCCGAAGAAGGAACAGTGAATGACCACAGGGAGTGTCAAGACACGTGACACAATCCTCATGCGTTAACATTCGTTGAGCTGACTTAAATAGATTTTAAAACAAGAAGTTTTTTCGCCTAAGGATTTTTATATAGGTTTTTAGTTCACAAAAAAGAAAATAATAGAAAAAATAAAAAAAAAAAAAATCCTTTTATCTGCCCCATTAACCAAACTCGTCAGTTTATATAAGAGCTAATATTGGTTTTGGTTTTGTGTGGGTTTTTGTTCATATATAATTTTTTTGTTTACAGTAATTTATGGTTGTTAGTAAGCATTGTTTACATTCCCTTATCGTCTATAAACTCTGCTCTGAGATTTCACTATTGTTTGTAGAGAGAGATTGCCTCTTTGGTTCACGATTTGTAGATTAGAATAAAATTAAAAACAAAGTGTTCAGGAATTAATAACATGAGGGAGTAAAAAAAGAAACTTACTACATTACAACTTATAGTTGTCTATGAAAGCGCAGAAAAAAAGAAATTCACAACCCCCCCGTCGCCCCCCCAAAAAGAAAAAAAGGAAATAAATCACGAAACCTCCCATCCCCACCATAAAAGAAACTCCTCAAAAAAAAAGCCAACAACCAAAAAAACAGGGGAAAAAAGACAAAAAAAAAATGAATCAGAAAAAAAAAAGCCTAAAAACCCAAACCATACTTCCGAGGAATAATTCCATAACCCTATACATAGTAAGTTTACGGATAAAGTTCTCAGGATAAACAGGTGTACTCAGAAAGGAGGTTATATTCGTAAGCTTTAGTGATCGTTGTGGCTAACCTTATGACAACTCCTTGCCTGAACATAATAAATGCAGTAGCGTACGGGTAGAGATAGATTAGAATTAATCTAGTGTGGCCTGCTTTCGGAGATAGATCTGTAATGAACTTTCTTTAACGAAAATAGAATATTATAGCTGAGTGTGCTGTCAATTTTTATTCAGGCACTGATATACATTCTTTTGAGTAAGAATTTGCTTGTATCATGCCTTTAGAAGAAAAAGTTTTAGTTCAATCTCCAACAGAGTTTTAATTTGTCTCTTATAAGAATGATTTATGTCTGTGGAACTTTTTACTTTCTGAAAAACGAAAGTTTATTTGTTAGGCTGCTTCAAAAACAAAAATCTTCCATCTGTGTTGCAAGTTGCTTCGAGGAAATCTCAAGAGAGGTCGTGTCCACATATTGCAGCGAAGATAGACCCAGGAGGCCACACTTGATAGGCAGCCCTCAGGTGAGCTAGGTCCATCTAGGTTTATTGCCAGACCATAAGCCGTGTAGCTTGGTCTCTTCCCCAGGATCTGATCCTTGGTCCGTTCCTTCCTGCTCCATCCTAGGTATGGCAATAATTCTGGCTTATTATTGGATATGATCTATAGTGCCACGTGTGCTTCTCAATTCTTTGTGGTCTGGTGTTAATCAAGGAATGATCACAGGATAGAGTAATAAATTGAGAAGATTTGAGTAATAAATTGAAGAGATGGATTTCTCCTGAGTGTCCGATGTTCGAGTCTCCAACTCAAGAAAACTTGGAGGAATCCACCAGCCATATTGGCTCGGCGTGCACGAAAGGTAGTGCTGGTTCAGGTCCACACACAATCACAGCCTGGCTGTATTTTATTTGTTATTCTCATGGCGATGGTCCATTTGTCATCCATGTGCTAGCTCCTGGAGTGTATTTCAATTGCGACGAGCAACACAATACAGGTGCGACCTGCCGAAGCAAACCAGGAAACTCTTCTCTATGAAGGAGTCCATGCAAGGCAAAACATCTAATTTCTGGATGCTTCTGACCCCAGGGCTTCCCTTCGATGTGGCTATCTGTATACAATATAATTGCTTCAGAGTGGAAGGAATAGCCGAATGATGTTTAGAAGTGCTGGTATACTATTATTGTCCATCATAAATCCTCTGACTCGCCAGAAAACTCACTAATCTTCATGGGCCACATAGTCCTGACTCTGTATACATTAGTTAACATGTTTGCCAGGGCTACATTCAGTAGCATATTAAAATTTGTCATTTAGTAAATGTCAGTTTATAAGCTCTGCAGTGTTTCTCTCAGCAGTAGATGTTGACTTTGATGGGCAAGAATTCTTTATTTATTTAATTGAGCAGCAAGAATATGTACCAAAAAGTATCTCTGCCTAATTTGTTGAATTTCTTTGTTTTCATTGGTATAACTCTGCCTGTGAAGGTGTCAGCCCATAGCTGGCTCTCACTATGTGACTACAAAAAATGCATGCGAAGTACAGTTCCCAAATCGACCGCTATATCTGGCCTCAAATTCCTACTCATATGACATAGAGTTACGTAGTAAAACCTTACTAGACTTAGTCCAACCAATAGTGTTGTCAGCTTCTCTAAATAACACGTTATATTGTACTTTACAGCAATTTTTCTTGTGGAACCAGAGAGCCGTCAATAAGTCAGAACAAGTGAAGATTGTACAGTCAACATTCCAATGCATTTGTTCGTCTCTATTATTAGCGCCGATTTTGTGATAACTAACGAAAGTGGTAAATGATGAATCATGGTGTATGGTTATTGTTTCACTTCTGACCTCCAAAATTCTCCTCTCTTGCTTCTTCAGAAGATTTAATCTTCACAATTTTGAGTTATTAATGAAGCCAGTTCATCAAGCTTCCATATGCTGACTGAATATAATCTGCCTATTAGCAGAGTAATACCTCGAGCATGAGCGTTTGCAAACACTCTTGTAGTTAGCTTTTTTTTTTTTTTTTTTTTTTTTTTTTTTTTTTTAACAGAATTCCTTTGCTCACAGAAATTAGCACTATGGGTCCATATAGAAGGACCCATAAGTATTTAGGCAGCTTAAACATGAAAAAGTTTCATAATGCTGTTAATTTGAGCCCTTTCTGAGGCTGGCAACAGAGCATATATTTACTGCAGTTATCTCTCATTCCTAAGTATGGACAATGGTCTTCTGAAACTGAAAAGCTGCCTCTGGCATCCATGAACAAAGTTGAAATACCAAGGCCATGTAATTTGGGTTTTACAGGAGCATCCTGCTTCATCTTCAAACACACTCAAGCCCTAGCAAGTTTTCTGTTATAAAATAAAACTTCTACATCGCGGTGTATTTTTTTTCACCTGCCCACAATAAATGGTTAAAGGCCAGACTCTTAAGAACTTTGCTATTTTTTCCCCCCATAAATTGTGAAACTTGCAACGATGAACAACAATCTGCTTCCACACCTCTCTGCTGCGCAGCCTCCTTCACCAGTGCAAAACTTTCCCAGCAATTCTCAGGAGTATAAAGTCACCCGGTGACTCTCTAATGTGATCAAGGAGCAGAAATTTGGACAGTACTCCAAGTCAAGTTGGGTTTTTTTTTTGTCTGGGATTTTTTTTTCACCTTTGTCAGCTGATTCCAGCACTATCAGAACTTTACCAAATATGCTGACACAGATTCATTCCCTCTTAGGGACCTCTGCAAGCCTCAGAGCAAAGTGTTTTATTGGCTGTGTAAAAAACTCTTCCTAAACACTGGGAGAGTTGCTATTCCTCTACATGTGAACAACTATGCTGACCTTGCATGAAGTTCTCATGTATCAGTCAAAAAGGCTTTTCTTACCATCCTAATCATGACTATTATGACCATGCTTTTCAAGCAGACTCATATAAGTAATGCAACCCCATGCAAACATAAAATAGAGGATTTCCATCCCTTGACAAAATAACAGAAGACTGGGAAAAGATTGGGAGTGAGATAGTACAGCAGATAAGAGATCAGTGCAGCAAAAGGTTATTCCCTTTGATATTCAACACCACACAATTTCAAAGGAGATTGACAATTCAAATTAAAAAAAAAAACCCAAGGAAAAGAACATCAGCACAGATAACTGACAGAGCTGTTGGCTGTTGCTTCAGACATGAGAAAAAAGACTGAAAGTTAGGGCTTCCAAGAGAAAGTTACTTTTACTTGTTTCTCCAGCTGTTTATTTGCATGTCTCCCCCACAGCCTGCATGTAGTTATTTCTTTACATCCCTGTTGCCCTGTTAACTTCTAGTTTACTGCCATTCATAACCTTCAATGATGCTTGTCTAGTTAGTTACATTTTTAG
>VKON01000354.1:0-25627 GCA_009741485.1 Malurus cyaneus samueli | reverse complement strand
TCCAGGGTCCCTCCCAGGAGATTCGGCCGGTCAGAGATGCTGATCCTTGAGGTCTGACCCAGTGTGGGCAACCCTGCTCCACATTCCCCATCCTGTCTCTCCTCACTCACCTGTTTTGCTTCAAGAATTGGCTGCACAAAGGAAAAGAGGGTTGGTGTTTTTTTTTTTTTTAAGCAATTTGAAACTCCTGTTTCCCCACTGAAAACAGACACTTTCCTCCAGTGTGTGCCAAGCCCAAGCTACCACCAAGACCACTCCAGCCCTGCTCTGGGCCAGCTGTGAGGGTGGATTATCATCCCAACCTGCACTAGAGCCACTGCAAGGGACTGTTGCCAAGAACACTTCACTGGAACCCACTGCTGGCTTTGGATGCCATGGCAATCCTCAACAGTTCAAGTTTCCTTGGAAACCACCCTAAGGACCCCTTTTCTGCAGTCAGGTTGCATGCAGCTGTTTGTCTCCTGGGGATTGTGGCAACCCTCAGGATGGTTCCAGGGCTGTTGTCAGGTACAATTGCACTGACATTTGTCGATGCCATCGGATGTCATGGCAACAACCATGGACCTGTTCCTTAGTTTGGTGCCATGGTGTCGAGTTTGAACCCTGGCTGTATGCCAAGGCACCCATGTTGTTTGCCCCTCACCCCCAGGAGAAGGCAGAGAGAGCAAAACCACCAATTAAACACAAGATTATGGCTTTTAAGATACTAACGAACCGAATAGAGAGAAAAATTTTCACGCTCCAATGATGGTCAAATAGGCCGAAAAACGGAAGTTGCAAAAAAATTTATTAATCTAAAACTACTAGAAACACCACAACACCACACAGAGGCGGGCGGGGCAGAAACAAAGGCAGAGGCTTTAACAAGGATGGAGATAAAAACCAGACATTAAGACATCCTGTTTCTCTCACTGGTTCATCTCCAGCTTCCTACCACTCTTCCCATGCTTCAGGGAGACAAGGGGATGAGAGTTTTCTGTCAGTCCATCACGATGTTGTCTTCCATCACCATAGGAGGAGAGTTCTTTATCCTCACACAGAGAACTGTGGAGTTTTTTCTAAGACAGACGTTTATTTCACTGCTGGTGTCAATGGATTTCTTTTTCTTTACCTCACTCTTCAGGTGGGAGCAGTCTTCTTAAGGCTGGCTGCTCGTCATCTCAACATTCAGGAGCAAACTTCATCTCTACAGTCCGCGACATAGCTCCTCCAGGCATTTCACATCACTCACTCCAGGGTGGGCCACCACCTGTCACAGGCTACTCACTCCAAAGGAGGTCATCGCTTATAACTGTCGGATGTCCAGCTAGACACAATCACCTCAGGAACAGCTTGACATGGGTTCTCTTATAGAAGCGTTCATATCTCCTGCATTTTTTTTCAATCTGCATCTTTGAACAAACCTCTCTCATTCTGTTGTTCAAAGCCAATCTGCACTTGGGAAGTCTGGTGTATAAAAAACCCATCAGCCTTAATCACTGTATTCCTCACAAGTAACAGGCAAACAGCATTTCCACACATCAGTATTCAGGCAATACCTATCAAAACAAAGCCAAATTCCATCCTTCTCCTTTATTCATTTATGTACAATCTTACACAGTTTACCAGTGATTTGGGTCCTTGGCCAATTATTTCTGTAAGCATTGCTGTTACAATTCTTTGAGCAGCCAAAGGCGACAAATTAAATTTGAATTCAACCCGCATTAGCACATTATATATTTCTCAATCATATAACAGAATATAATAAATAGATTTATTTCCTGCCACCTTTATGCAGCTTCAAGATTACGGCAGAATACCCCGAGCTGGAAATCATATAGGTTCTCTAAAGACCCGGCACCCCCCTTTAAAATCTTTTTATACTGGTGCTTATGCCGTTTCTGCTGCCATAGAAAACTCGTCAAAAACTTACGACGCTCAAGCCGTGATTTAAATCATTTTTTGCTACCAGCCCGAACCGTGGAACGCCTGGATCAAGATCAATCACAGAATGCTGCTATCAGTTCTTCTCTAAAGAGAACAGCAATAAAATACACCCTTGAAAATAGGAATGTGTGTTTCTTAGAAAATTATACCAGACCAGAGGGAAATCAAGGCAGGGCCATGGTTTGTCAGGACTTGCTTGATCCTGATGAGCCCCGTGGTGCATTTGGCACTGAGCCCTTGAGGGCCTGAGAGGAGATTGCACAAACCTTTCCAGGAGTCAAAGTCAGAAGAAAAATCCACAGTGTGGAAAAGCATTAATGAGTCCCAGTGAGGTCCATCCCCAACATGGGCTCCTCATGGATTCTTTGGAGGAGAGAATTAAAGCCCATGATTGCACAAAAAAATCCCAGAGACTCAATGTGGAAAGGAAAATCCAAAGTATCTTAAAACCCTTGAACACCTTGAAGCATTAATTAGCTCCACTGAGTGTTGTTACTGACAGAGAATCTCAAGGGACTCGTTAGAGCAGATGATTGGGGGCCATGATTGCACAAAGCTCTCAGAGACTCCAAGGCAAAAGCAAAACCCAAAGTCCTTTGCAAACCCTGCAGTCCCTGGGAGCTGAAGGAGCCCCCCAGGGCCATTCCTGACCAAGGCTCCCCAGGGACTCCTTCCAGCAGATCCCTGAGCCCACTGGGATGTGGGGAGGGGATGCTGAGGGCAGGACAAGGGGGTGACAGTGGCCAGCCTTGCTGGGGCTGTGCCAGGAGGCCCCAGTGCCTCAGGACAAGGTGTCCCCTCACAGCCCTTGGTGCCAAAGGAAAGCAAATGAATTCTACAATCCAAATGCAATTGGACAAAATACGTCAGGAAACCTTCTCGACAAGGTGGCTCCAAGCTTTACCTGTGGCTCTGCCTCAAGGTACGATTCAGTTGTGGGGCACCAGCAAAAAAAGGGCACTTTGCACCAGCAAATGATGAGCTACTCTATGGCCAACCCTTGCAAACGGTGCATTGCAGCAAACACACCCGTAAGAGGAGGGGCTGGTTTCAATAATTCCCTCACTTCTCTTTGCAAAACTTGACAGGGTTTGCAGTGAGCAGTGTCGAGATCTCCAGAGCCGTGGCACTGGACACACGGGGAACAAGTTCCAAGCGGGAGACTGGCTCTGCTGCGAGGGCTGGGGAGCTGCTCCGCTCCAGCCAAAGCACAGGGACCTTTCCAAGTGCTACAGAGAACTTTTTACAAGGCGCAGCTCAAGATGGCACCTCCTGGGGATTTGAAGAAATCTGGACCAAATTGATTTCATGGCTACTGTGGTAGTTTTGCTCGGCACAGCTTTTTAGTGGTGGAGTCCTTGGGAGCAGTGGTTTGGGGTGTCCTTGGGCTGTCCATGGGGTCTCTGTGGGGTGTCCTGGGGCATCTGTGGGGTGGCCTTGGTGTCTTTGGTCACCTATGGGGACCTTGAGGCTGTCTTGGAAGGTTTTGGGGCTCCTATGGGCTTTCCTGGAGTGTTCCTAGGATGTCCCTAGGGTGTCCTAGGGTGCCCCCACCTATGGGTCATCTGTTGGGCAGCCTGGGGTCTCTGTGGAGCGGCCTTGGGGGCACTGAGTCACCGGTGGGGTGCCCTGGGGTTTCTATGGAGCACCTTAGAGGATGGTGGGATCTCCATGGGACAGCCTGGGTCATCTGTGGAGTATCCCAGGAGGTCCTGGAGTCCCCGTGGGGCATCTGTGGGGTGCCCTGGGTGATCTGTGGGATGCCCTAGAGGGTCTGGAGGTCCCTATGGTACACCTTTGATGTCCTGGGATCCCTGTGGGTTGTCTATGGAGCACCTCATGGGATTTATGGGGCACTTTGGGTCATCTGTGGGATGTCCTGCGTGATCCTGGGTCATCTATGGGGCAGCTCCAGGGTCTCTGTGGGGTCTCTGTGGGATCTATGGGGCAGCCCTGGGGTCACTATGGGATGCTCCCGCCTCCCTTCCCCTCACACATTAAAGGACTTTCAGGCACTTTTGGGGTCCCTGAGCCTCGTTCTTGGTGGGGAGAGAGGCGGGGGGACCCCTGACCCCCAAGTGACCCCTGAAGGTTACCTGACCCCCACATAACCTTGACCCATGAGTGACCCCTAAGTGCTCCCCAAGTGCCCCCTGCACATGGAAGAGTGCCGGGAAAGGAAAGGTAAAAAAAACCCCCATGAAATTTCAAATTAAAAGGAAATTCCAAATTTAAAAAAAAATCCAAATAAACAAAAATTCCAAATGAAAAAATTTCTGAATGAAATAAAAAATAAAAAAGAGATTCCAAATAAAATTCCAAATAAAACAAAATTCAATTAAAAAAAAAAAAAAAAAAAAAAAATCCAAGAAAGAAAATCCAAATAAAGGTTTCCTTGCTAAAAAAAATTCTGAATAAAAAATTCCACACTAAAAAAATTTCCAAATTAAAAAAAATCCAAATAAAACCAAATTCTGAAATGAAATTTCAAATGAAGAAAAAATCCAAAGAAAGAAAAATTCCAAAGATAGAAAAATTCCAAATAAAAACAAATTCTAAATAATAAAAAATTCCAAATTAACCAGAATTCCAAATAAAGAAAAATTCCAAATAGAAAAGGAATTCCAAATAAAACAAAATTTCAATTTTAAATACAAATCCCAAATAAGGAAAAGGTCCAAATAGAAATCCAAATAAAGAAAAATTCCAGAGGATATGGGTTACAGGAGGAGGGGAGGGGTGGAATGGAATGAAAAAGGAGGCATTTGGGGTCAAAAGGGGTGAGGGGGAACCAAAAAAAGTGAGGAGACCCCGAAAACACAGGAAAAGAACCCAAAAACCAACAAGAGGACCCCCCAAAATATGAAAAATCCACAAAAAACCACAGAAAGATCTGAATAACCCATGGGGAGACCCCAAAAGTTCCAAGGAGGCCCCAAAACCCATGAGGAGACCTCAAGAATTCCAAAACCAGAAGAAACCCCCCCAGAAAAGCCATTCAGAGATCCCATAAACCCATGAGAAAACACCAAAATCCCACCAGAAACTAAAAAATACCATGAGGAGCCCCTGAAACTCCTGAGCAACACCATGAAACCATGAGGAGACCCCTTAAAACCTCAAGAAAACCCAAAAACCCCAAAGGGAGATGTGAAAAAAGTGAGGATGGCACTCACAAAAATCCACGAGGAGACTCAAAAAAACAAGAAGAGACCCCGAAACTCCCAAGAAGCCCCCATAAAACTATGAGAAAACCCAAAAAAAACACGAGAAGACTTTTAGTGATGTCACCTTCTCATTGGTGTCACCTTCTCATTGGTGTCACCTTCCCCTTGGTGCCACCATCATTGGTGTCACCAACCTTGGTGCCATACTCACCCCACTGTAACCCTGTCCTTGATGTCACCCTCACCTAAGCATCACCTTCACTTTGATGCCACTCTCCTTGGTGCCCACCTTGACCTTCGTGTCACCATTCTTGGTACGGCCCTCATTGGTGTCGCCACCTCCTCAGTGCCACCCTCTCCTTGGTGCCACTTTCATTGGTCTCACCTCCTCTGTGATGTCACCCTCACTCTGATGAGACCCTCACTAGTGCCACTCTCACCTTTGTGTCAACTTCTCCCTGATGCCACTTTGTCCCCAGTGTCACCTTCTTGGTGCCACCCTCATCTCAGTGCCACCCACTCCTTACTGCCACCTTCATCGATGTCACCCTCACCTTCATGTCATGTTCACTTGGTGTCACCTTCTCCTCAGTGCCACCCTCACCTTGATGTCACTGTTGTTGGTGTCACCCTCACCTCGGTGTCACCTTCCCCTTGGTGTCAGCTGCTCCTCAGTTACCAACCCTCTCCTCAGTGCCACCCCCTCCCTGCCACCTTCCATGGTGTCACCCTCTCTATGATGTCACCTTCACTGGTGTCACCTTTTCCTCCATGCCACCCTCAGTGTCACCCTGTTCTTGGTGTCAGCCTCCTTGATGCCATCCTGTCCTCAGTGTCACCCCCTCATTGCTGTCACACCCATCTCCTGCCCCCAAATCCCCCCCTTTTTGCTTCTTTGTGACCCCTCATCCCAATGTGCCCCCCCTGGAATGTTCCTGAATGTTGCAAGAGCCACCCCTGATCACCTCCGGCCAGTGAGGTCACTGGGGGCGGGGTAGCTCAATTCCCCCTCGGCTTTGGGGCCATTTCCCCTTTTTCTGTGAATTTCAGGGTCAACTGGGAGGAGGGAAGGGCGACAGGAAGGGACAGGGACAGGACAGGGACAGGGGACACGGCCAGGGAGCTTCACAGCTTCATCCCGGTTTTTGGTGAGGCCCCATCTTCATCTTCCTCCTTTAACCCGTTGTTTGTTTTTTTTTTTTTAACCAAATTTTCCCCTTTTTACCCATTTTCCCACCTCCTCTTCTTCCTCCTTTGTCACATTTTTCCCCCAATTTCCCTCTTTTCCCCCATTTCTGTGCCCTTCATCCCAACCCCTCGTCTTCTCCCTCCATCCCATTTTCCCATTTCCCCTTTTCCCCCATTTCTGTGCCTAATTTCACCTCTCCTCCTCCCCATCCATTCCCCAATTTTCCCTTCGCCCCCATTTCTGTACCCATTTCCACAACTACTCCTCCTCCTCCATTCCATTTTTCCCAAATTTTCCCTTTTCACCCCCATTTCCATGACGTTTCCAACTCCTCCTCATCCTCCTCCTCCTCCTCCTCCTCATTTATCCCTTTTTTTCACCATTTTTTCCCTTTTTCCCCATTTTTGTGCCCATTTTCCCAACTCTTCCTCTTCCATCTTATCCCATTTTTCCCAATTTTTCCATTTTCCCCCATTTCCATGCCCTCCCATCCTCCTCCTCCTCCAGCTCTTCCATTTTCCTACAATTTTTCCCAAATCCTCCTTTTCCCCCTAAAAAGTCATTTCTTTATGTTTTCCAGTCATTTTCTTCCCAATTTTTCCTTTTCTCCTATTTTTTTCTCCCATTTTTCCCTTTCCCCTCATTTCTTTCCCTGTTTTTTCCCCCATTCCTTCCCTTTTCCTCCAAATTTTGTTTCTCTCCCATTCTTTTCCTTTTTTTCCTTTTTTCCCCATTTTTTTTCCCATTTCTTCTTTAAAAAATCCCCTTAGGCATTTTTCCTTTTTGCCTCTCATTTTCAGTTTTTCTTTTTCCAGGTGATTTGTTTCTTTAATTTCTCCTTTTTTTCTTTTAAAATTTTCTTTTCCCACCTTTTTCTTTATCTATTTTCCCCTTTCACTTTTTCATTTATTTTTCTTTATTTTTTAATTTCCTTTGTTGTTTTTTCTTTCTATTTCCCTTTCATTTCCATTTTTTATTATTTTAATAATAGTTAATGTTTTATCTCCGTTTGGTGAGCCCAATTTGGATCTCTTTCAAATTTCTGTTTTATCCTCAATAATATATTCCTACCGTTAAACCTATATATATATCCATTTAATACTTTCCCTTCAATTTCCCTTTTTTTAACCATATTTTCTTCTTTTTAATCTCAATTTTCCTTTCAATCAATTTTTTTCACTTCCTTCCCAAATCCTTCCGTCTACTCGACCATTTTTTCCTCAACTTTTTTCTCTGCTTTTTTTTTTTTTTTTACTTTTGCCCATTTTTGCTCTTTTCCTATGAACACATCTCTCCCTTAATCCTTTTCCCATTGGCAACACTTTCAGTTAATGCAAATTTGTGACAAAAATAGGGATTTGGGGAAAAACTGGGAGGTTCTTCTCCATCTTCTCCATTTTTACTTCAAAAAATGAAACTTTGGGGACATTTTTAGGCCTTTTTGGATCCAATCCAAACCTAAACCAACGAGGTGCATGGAGGGTCCTCCGGCCAAAAAAATTTGGGATTTTGGGAAAAACTGGGTCATTTTGCTTAATCTTCTCCATTTTAACCTCAAAACACAGAAATTTGGGGTCATTTTTGGGCTTTTGTTGTCCCAATCCAGCCCCAAAATCTCCCCCAGCTTGGTGGCACCTCCAGGACTTTCTGGGTGGTCCCCAACCTCCTCCAGCTGAGAAAAAGTGGGATTTTGGGAAAAACTGGGTGGTTCTTCTCCATCTTCTCCATTTCCATCTCCTCCAACCACCCAAAGATGGAATTTTTGAGGCCATTTTGAGGTCATTTTGGACCCAACCTGTTGCCTTAATGGGCCAGTTTCAATAATGACACAGACACGGTTAAGGGGATAAAAAGGGTTTTGCCTCGGTATTTGGGATCCCAGGTGCACAACTTGATGGCAGAATGCACACCCGTGTACAGCACGGGTACAAGTTTTATAGATTTCAGGAATTAGCATAACTATCTAGGATTCCCCAGTAAGAAACTTCACAAATGCAGAAATGTCCCCCTATTCTAATGAACCCCCCCCTGGAATGAGGCCAGAGCCCAGTTTACACAAGACGTTCCAGAGAGAAGGCTTCACCCAAGGCTGAGCTCGGCTTTAAGATAGCACAGGGCACACTGGCTCCTTCCTCAGGATGTTTGGTCTCTCTGCCCAGCAGAATGCCTAAAATAAGCTGGAATATCTGCAGGAATTACAGGCATGCAGGCAAAGGGGTACCAGTATACATAAAGGGTACGGAAATGTCTAAAAAGGGTATATAAAATATATAAAAAGGTGCATAAAAAAGGAAAGACAAAAATCATCAGGCATCATTCCCAAACCCAATCCAGCCAAGGTCATGGTGGAACTTCCTCCAGCTAAAAAATTGGGATTTTGGGAAATATCAGGTGGTTTCTTTCCATCTTCTCCATTTCTATCTCAAAAAATAGTATTTTGGAGTCCCAACCAGGCCCATGGTAGAACCTCTTCCAGACAAAAAAAATTTGGACTTTGGGAAAAATGGAGTGCTACTCCATCTTCTCCATCTTCTCCATTTCCACCTCCTCCAACCACTCAAAATAATGAAATTTTGGTCAAGTTTTAGCCCTTTTTTGCTCCATTTCCCTCCCCAGACCTCCCTCCCCCCACCATTTCAGTGACACCAGTCAAGCTGCGCTACCTCATCGGTGACACCGTGTCCATTGTCTGTGCCATGCCACCGGGCACTGACGATGTTGTGGGCTCCTGCTTCTCGGGCGCATCCCACTGGGTCACTGTCTTGGGTTGATGTTTGGTGCCAGTTTTGTTCTGTATTCCTTTTCCGTTGGCACATATGCCCAAAAAATGTTTATCTCTTTAAATGCAACCCGGAAGAAAGAAGCAGGGGCTGCTGGGAATCCACAGAGGACAGTTTTTAACTGCCAGTGCTGCCGGGGTCTGGTGCTCGAGCTGCGCTTCTCTCTCTCCTCTTGGCTTCTCGTCTTTGCTACGTGGACAAGTTACATTGTCGCAGTTTCTGCTGGCTCAGTTGTTGGCTTCGGCGGCTTTTCCTCAAACATCCCCTCTGGCTCCTGCTACTCCTCGGGCGTCCCGCCAGGGAGGGGCTCACGGCTCCACCCGTCGGGATTTCGGGGTGGACCGGCTGGCATCGGAGGCACGCCGAGCCCTCCTCTGATTCATCCACTGGGAAGCTGAGACTATGTACTGTTCTTTTCTTTCGGTTGTTTTTTCCCTTTTGCCACTGTTACAATAACCGCCACGTGGGTTTTCCTTTTGTTTCTTTTTATTCCGGGGGCGGAGTCACTGCCTTGCTGCCTGGCGAGTTTTTTTTTGTTTGAATACCTGAAGGTTACTTTTTATCTGTATCCTTGCTATATAACAATTACACTTTATCTGTGTCCTGTGGGCACTGTTTTTTTTGTTAATAAAACTACCTTTTTTTCTCTTCACCTTTTTAGCCCAGCATCTATTTCTTGTTGGAGGGAAAAAAAATATCAAATTTATTTTCATTTCAGAGGAAACGTTTCCCTGTGACGTTTTCTCTCGGAAAACATTGTCTCAAAACCAAGACAAGTCACCAACGTCCGGACATCCCATTGGACCTTCACCCACACCTTCAATGTCACCGGCCCCGGCGATGGCAGTGCCCACCACTGCTCCTACACTGTGGCCCCACCCACTCGCCAACCAGCCAGGCCGTGCTCATCGGCGTCCGAGGTTTGGGGGTCACCTCCCTGAGCTGGGGGTTTGGGGAGTTTTAGCACAAAAGTTAGCGCCGTTGACCAAAATGTTGGCTTTGTGTCCAACCGGGGCATTTTTATGCCAAAATTTGTCCCTGTTGAAGTCCAACATCGACTTTTCCACCCAAAATGGACTTTTCCACCTGATTTAGAGCTTTTATCCCTATGTTCATCCCCATTGAGACCCAATGTTGACTTTTTCACCCAAAATTCAACTCTATTGACCCCAAAAGTGACTTTTCCACCCAAATTGGACTTTTTATCTCAAAATTCATCCCTGTTAAGCTCCAACATCGACTTTTCCACACAATTCAGCATTTTATCCCAAAATTCATCCCTGTTGAGGTCCAATACTGACTTTTCCACCCAAAGGGATGTTTTTATCCCATATTTTATCCCTGTTGGCCAAAAAGTTGGGGCATTTTTATCCCAAAAAACATCCCCGTTGAGGCCCAGTCTTGGCTTTTCCACCCAACCTTGGCATCTCCACTCAATTCAGCATTTTTATCCCCAAATTAATTCCCATTGAGGTCTAACATTGACTTTTCCACCCAAAATTGACTTTTCTGCTAAATGGGGCATTTTTATCTCAAAATTCATCCCTGTTGAAGTCCAATGTTGGCTTTTGTGTCCAGTGGGGTTCTTTAATCCCAAAATTTATCCACAATGAGGTCCAACATTGACTTTTCCACCTAAAATGGATTTTTCCACCCAATTGGGCCTTTTTATCCCAAAATTCATCCCCACTGAGGCCTCAGCATTGACTTTTCCCCCAAATGGGGCGTTTTAATTCCAAAAGTCATTCCTGTAAAGGTCCAAAATTGACTTTTTCTCCCAGTGGGAACTTTTTATCCCAATATTCATCCCCACTGAGCCCCAATGTAGATTTTTTCACTCAAAATTGACCTTTCCACCCAACATTGGCTTTTCCAAACAATGTGGTGTTTTTATCTCAAAATTCATCCCCATTGAGGTCCAACATTGATTTTTCTAGCCAAAATTTGCTTTTCCACCCAAAGGGGGCATTTTTACCCCAACATTTATTCCCATTCACCAAAATGTTGGGTTTTGGTCCAACTGGGGCATTTTTGTCTCAAAATTCATCCCCATTGATGTCCAACCTTGACTTTTCTACTGAACTGGGAATTTTTATCCCAAAATTCGTCCCTGTTGAGGTCCAATGTTGACTTCTGTGTCCAACTGGGGAATTTTTATCCCAAAATTCATCCCCATTGAGGTCCAACATTGACTTTTATACTCAATGAGGCCTTTTTATTCCAAAATTCATCTCTGTTGATCCCAGAATTGACTTTTCCAACCAATTCACTGTGTTTATCCCAAAATTTATTACCATTGAAGCCTCAACATTGACTTTTCCACACAGTTTGGCATTTTTATTCCAAAATTTATCTCCATTGACCAAAATACTGGGGTTTGGTCCAACAGGGGGAGGTTTTATCCCAAAAATGCATCCCCCTTGAGGCCCAACCTTGACTTGTCCACCTAAAATTGATTTTTCCACTCAATTCAAAGTTTTTATCCCAAAATTCCTCCCTGTTGAGCCCCAGCCTTGATTCTGGGTCATCTCTTCCCCCCAGACAGCCCAAACCGACCCAACCTGATGGTGACACCATCCAGCGTCACCATGGAGGGTCAGCCCCTGGTGCTGGTGACCACACCCTCAATGGCCACACCCCATTAACCACACCAAACCCATTGGCCACGCCCAATTGACCACACCCTAATGACTACACTCATCCCATTAACCACACCTACCCCATAATGTCTACACCCAAATGACCACACCCCTTCCATTCACCACACCCCATGACCACACTGTCAATGACTTCATCCCATTGACCACACCTCTCTGATTCACTACACCCCTTTCATTGACCACTTCTGTTAAATGACCACGCCCACCCCAATGACCACACCCCCTCTATGACCACCCCCTCCATGACCACACCCCCAATGATCACTCCCATCCCATAATGGCCACACCTACAGACCACACCCACCCTATTGACCACACCCATTCTAATGACCATGCCCACCCAATATTGATCATAACCCATTGACCACACCCTCAATGACCATACCCCAATGACCATACCCCTCGCAATGACCACACCCCATTGACCACACCACACTGACCACTTCCATCCCATAATGGCAACATCCAATGCCCACACCCTTCATGACCACACCCTGATGATCCCACGCCTATTGACCACACACCACATTGACCATATGTCATATTGATCACATGTCATGTTGACCACATCCTCAATGACCACACCCACTCCATGACCACACCCCAATGGCCACAGCCTGAATGAATACTCCATTGACCACACCTTCCATGTCCACAACCCATTGACCACACCCAGCCAACTGACCACACCCCAATGCCCACACTAACCCAAATGGCATCACTCACTGCAATGACCACACCACTTCTAATGACCACACCCACCACACTGACCACCCCATAATGACCACAGCCACTGACCACACCCTTTCCTTGTCCCACTCAGCCCATCCTCCTCCTGCCCCCTCCCTCAGCCACTTCTGATGGCTGCTGACCCCACATTTCCCTCACCTGCTTTGTCCCCACCCCCTCCGGCCATGCCCAGCACCATTTCCGCTTCTTCCACGGCCACACCCAGTGATTGGCTGAGCCTGCTGCGAGTGACCATGACCAAATCTCCATCCCCACTCCCTCTGCAGCCAGGGCTGGAGCCGGGCACTTCAGCTGCCAGTACAAGGAGGAAGTGGGCGGGGCCAGGATGCTGTCACCACCCAGTGCTGCCATCACCATACCCGATCCAGGTGAGACCCCAAAAGTGTCCATTTCTGCCCCAAAACCTCCATTTTTCTACCCTAGAACTTCATTTTCACCAAGAGTACCCGTTTCTTCCCCAAATTTCTGTTTCCACCCCTAGACCTCAATTTCAAACCTAAAAATCTCCATTTCCCCGCCCAAAATCTGAATTTACCCCCAAAATCTGAATTTCCACCCCAAACTTGACCATGGGGGGTTTGGGGATTTTGAGAAGGTTTTGGTTGATCTGAGGGGATTGTGAGTTTTTTTCGGGGATTGTTGATTGACCTGGGGGAGTTTTGGGGTTTTTTTGGGTCTTGGTTGATCAGGTGGGAATGGGGGGTTTGGGTGGGTATTGATTGATCCAGGGTTTTGGGAGAGATTTGGTTTTTTGGGGGGGCGATTTATTAGGTTTTGCTTTTTTTATTTTTTTTTTTTTTTTTTATTGTGGGGTTTGGGTTTTGGTGGCACTGGTTGATCAGAGGGGACTTTGGGAGATTGCGGGGGGTTGGGGGGTTTTTTGGGCCATGTTCGTTTGATCTGAGGGGTTTGGGGCAGTTTGGGGGTTTTTGACAGTGTTTGTTGATCTGAAGTTTTTGGGAGTTGCAGCTTTTTGGGACAGTCTTTGGGGTTTTTTGGAAGTTTTTGGGTTTTTTTTTTTTTGTTTTTTGGTTGTTTGTTGTTTTTGGTTTTTGGGTTGGGGAGATTTTGGGGGTTTTGTGGTTTCAGTTTTTTTTGGTTTGGGGTGACCCTGGAAATTTTGAGAATTTTGGGGGGATTTTGACATGGAGGTGGGGAAAGTTTTGAGGGAGTTTTGGGGCATTTTTGAGATTTTGGGGTTTCCAGGACGTATGGTTGATGGGGTTTGGGGGAAGTTTTTGGGTTTTTGCGGGGTTTGGGATGTTGGGGGTTCTGGGGGATATTTGGGGGTGCTGGTTGATTGGGATTGAGGGATTTTTTTGGGTTTTTTGGGAGGGCTTTGGGGGATTTGGGGGCTGTTGTTTGACCCAGAGTGGTTTTGGGAAAATTTGGGGGCTATTGAGTGATTTTAATCAGATTTTTTTTTTAGTTTTTGGTGGTGTTGAGTGACCAGGAGTTTTTGGGGAAGTTTTAGGGCTTTTTTGGGGATGATTTTCTGGATTTTTGGGCGGTGTTTGAGGGTGTTTATTTACCCGGGGGGGGGGGAAGGTGGGAAATTGGAATTTTTGGAGGGTGTTTTTAATGAGTTTTTAGGGTTTTTTGCGGGGTGCAGGTGGAGAGGTTTTTGGGGAACTTTGGAGATTTGGGTGGAGTTTGGGGGGGTTGTGGGTTTTGTGGATTTTTTGGCAGGTGTTTCATGACTCCAGGAGATTTTGAGATTTTTTGAGGGGTATTTATTTGTCCTGGGGAGGAGCTAGGGGAATTGAATGAGTTTTAGGGTGTTTTTTGAGGTTTTTGGGATTTCTCAAGCGCTGTGGTTGATCCGGGAGGGGTTCAGGAATTTGGGGTTTTTGTGGGGGTTTGGGGGGGATTTGGGGGTTTCTGGTGATGATGGCTGATCTGAGGGGTTTTGGGAGTGTTTTTTTTTGGTTTTTGGAGGCGTTGGTTGACTGAAGGGGTGTTTGGGGGAGTTGTGGAGGTTTTTGGGGTGTTCATTGACCTGAGGGTTTTGGAGGGGTTTGGTTGGAGGGGTTTTGAGGGATTAGGGGGTGTTGGGGGGGGGGTTATGGAAGTTTGGAGGGATTTTGGAGGAGTTTCAGGGAAATTTTGGGGGTGTTTAAGGAAGTTTGGGGGATTTGGGGCGGCTTTAGGGAAGTTTGGGGGAATTTAGAATTTTTTTGGGGGCTGATGTTGATGGACCCAGAGGATGGTTGGGGGATATTTAGGAGCATTTTGGAGGGTTTTGGGGTTGTTGGCTGACTCCGGGGGTTTTAGGCAGGGTTGGGGTAAGTTTGGGGAGTTTTATTGGGGGTGTTCATTGACATGAGGGTTTTTTTTCAGTTTTTTTTTTGGGTGTTTTTTTGGTGGGTTTTGGGTTTTTGGGGGGGAATTTTGTGACTTAGGTGTGTTCAGGAGGCTTTTTGGGGAGGTTTTTGAGGTTTTTTAAGGGTCTTGGCTTACCCAGGGGTTTTGGGGTTGTTTTGGGCAGTTCTGGGTGGTTTTGAGGGGGTTTGGGAGGTTTTGGGAGGGTTTTGGGAGTTTTGTGGGGTATTCACAGACCCAGGAGGTTTTTTTTGGAGGTTTTTTGGGTTTTTATATTTTAGGGTGGTTTTTGAGTTTTCAGGGGGTGTTTTAAGGAGTTTTGGGATTTTTGAGGTTTTGGGGTGTTGTTGGGATTTTTTTTTTTTTGGGTTTTCGTAGGTTTTAGGATTTTTTTGAGGCTGTTTCTCGCCCTCAGCTCAGTTCAGGCTCCTCCCATTTCGATGTGGTCGTTGTGGGCGTGGCCACACTGCTCCTCGGGCTCCTATTGGCTGCTTGGCTGTGCCGGCAGAGGAGGGGTCAGTGAGGGGGAACGGGACAATTTTGGCTCCCAAATTGGATGTTTTATCCCCAAACTTTCTAGTTTACCCCAGAATTGGCAATTCTGCCCCCAAGTTTTTCTTTTTTGTCCAAAAATTTATTCTTCTGACCCCAAATCACCCATTTTCATCCTGTATTGTCCCTGAACCACCCATTTTGACCCCAAAATGGTCCATTTTAGAGCCAAAATTGCAAAATTTGCAATTTGGTGGCAAAAGGGTCCATTTTAACCCCAAATAGTCCCCAAATCGCTAATTTCACCCCAAATTATCCCTTTTAGTCCACAATTGTCCATTTTGACCCCAATTACCTATTTTCACTCCCAAATTGCCCCCAAATTATTCCTTTGACCCAAATTTGCCCTTTAGACCCCCAAATTGCCCACATTTACCTCAAAATTTTTCATTTTGGTCCAAAATTGGACCCTTTTGCCACCAAATTGCCCATTTTGACCCAAAATTTGCCCCTTTTACTCTAGAATTGCCCATTTTGACCCCAAAGTGCCCCAACCACCCATTTTACCTTAAAATTGCCCATTTTAGTCTAAAAATTTACTTGTGCCCCCGAATTGCCCCTTTCAGACCCAAAATCATCCATTTGAACCCCAAAGTGCCCATTTTAACCCAGATTCCTCCTTTTTAGTCCAAAAAGCAACCATTTTTCCCACTATCATCCATTCTGAACCGCAAGTTGCTCATTTTGACCCCAAATTGCTCCTTTGAACCCCACATTGTCCCTCAAGTGCCCATTTTCCCCCCAAATCGTCCCCAAATTGCCCATTTTAACCTCAAAATTATCCATTTCAGTCCAAAAATTGACCATTTTGCCCTAAATCGCCTCATTTGATGCCCAAATTGGCTCATTCTGTCCCCAAATTCACAAAAATCACCATATTTCTCATCCAAAAATTCTTCTTTGCCCTATAATATCCCCTTCAACCCTAAAATTGGGCTCTTCTTATCCCAAATTTCTCATTTTTAATTAAAATTGCCCATTTAGGCCCAAAATTTGCCCTTCCGCCCTCAATTTGCCCATTTTTATCCCAGAATCCTCATTTTCATCCTGAAATTACACATTTCACCCCCAAATCATCACTTTTGCTTCCCGAACTTTGCTCCAAAATTCCCATTTTCCTCCCAAATCTTACCCTTCAGCTTCCAAACTCCCAATTTTTAGTCACAAATCCCCCATTTTACCCCAAAATTGTCTCTTTTGCCCTAAATCCCCCACATACACTGCAAATTTTCAATTTTGAGCCCAAAACTTCCCTTTTGCCCCCAAATTGTCGGTTGTGGTCCCAAAAAATCCATTTTGATCTCAAAATTCCCTTTTTCCCTCTAAATTGTCCCATTTTACTCCAAACCAACTCAATTTGACCCCAAAATTCCCTCAATTTTACTCCCAAATTTCCTTGATTCTCCCCAAAAATTCTCAATTTATTCCAAATCCATTTTTCCACCTCTAAATTTTCCATTTCTCCCCAAAATCGATCATTTTGCCCTAAAATTTCCATTTTCACCCCAAAACTGTTCCATCATGGCCCCAGATTGCCCAATTTGAAGCCTGAATTCCTCCATTTTGCTGCAAAATCTCCTTTTTTCAAAACAAAAATTGTCAATTTATTCCAAATCAATTTTTCCAGAAAAAAAATTTTCACATTTCTCCAAAATCACCTACGTTGCCCTAAAATTTCCCAGTTTGCCCAAAAACCTCCCATTTTACCCCTAAATGATCTCATTTTGACTCCAAACCGGTTCAATTTGACCCTAAAATTCCACCATATTCCTCAAAAATCTCCTTTATTCATCCCAAAAAATCTCAATTTACTCCAAACCATTCTTCTACCCCAAAACTGTTCATTTTCCCCCCAAATGGATTGTTTTGCTCAAAATCTCCTGTTTTCACCCCAATCCAGGGGCTTCCCACTGGCGGGGGCTGCGTCCTGGGGATGACACCGGCACCTTTTCCATGGCGGACGTTGAGGTCACCGCCTGAGCAAGGCCAAGATGGCTGCCGCTCCCCTGAACCCAAGCCCACAAGATGGCAGACATTACCCTGAAACCACACCCCCAAGATGGCAGACAGTACCCTGAAACCACACCCCCAAGATGGCCANATTCTGCCCCCAAGTTTTTCTTTTTCTGTCTAAAAATTGATTCTTCTGACCCCAAATCACCCATTTTTATCGTAAATTGTCCCTGAACCGCCCATTTTGACCCCAATATGGTCCATTTTGGTTCAAAATTGTCCATTGTGCCCACAAATGATCCATTTTAACCCCAAATATTCCCCAAATCGCCAGTTTTACCCCAGATTATCCCTTTTAGTCCACAATTGTCCATTTTGACCCCAGTTCCCCATTTTGACTCCCAAATTGCTCCCAAATTATTACTTTGGCCCAAATTTGCCCTTTAGATCCCCAAATTGCCCATATTTCCCTCAAAAATTTCCATTTTGGTCCAAATTTTGACTCTTTTGCCACCAGATTGCCCGTTTTGACCCCAAATTGCCCCAAACTGCCCATTTTTGCATTAAAATTGTCCATTTTAGACAAAAAATTGTGTTTTGTCCCCAAATTACTCCTTTCAGACTCCAAATCACCCATTTGAACCCCAAAGTGCCAATTTTAGCCCATATTTCTCCTTTTTAGTCCAAAAAGCAACCATTTCCCCCTAAAATGGTCCATTCTGAACCCCAAATAGCTCATTTTGACCCCGAATTGCCCCTTTGAACCCCACATTGTCCCTGAATTACACATTTTTCCCCAAAATCGTCCCCAAATTGCCCATTTTATCCTCAAAATTACCCAGTCCAAAAATTGACCATTTTACCCTAAATTGCCTCTTTTGATGCCCATTTTGGCCCATTCTGTCCCAATATTGCCAATTCCACCCCCAAATTCACAAAAATCACCACATTTCTCACCCAAAAATTCTTCTCTTCTTCCCCTTATCCCAAATTTTTCATTTTTGACTAAAATTGCCCCTTTAGTCCCAAACTTTGCCCTTCTGCCCTCAAATTTCTCCTTTTTTAATCCCAGAATTCTAATTTTCATCCTGAAATCACCCATTTCACCCCAAAATCATCACTTTTGCTCTCCAAAATTCCCATTTTGCTCCAAAATTCCGATTTTTCTCCCAAATCTGACCCTTCTGCCTCCAAATTCCCAATTTTTAATCCCAAATACACCATTTTACTTCAAAATTGTCTCTTTTGCCCTAGGATCCCCCACATTCACTGCAAATTTTCAATTTTGAGCCCAAAACTTCGCTTTTGCCCCCAAATTATCCATTGTGGTCCCAAAATCCCCATTTTGATCTCAAAATTACCTTTTTTCCCCCGAATTGTCCCATTTAGACTCTAAACCAACTCAATTTTGCTCCCAAAATCCCCCCAATTTTGCTCCCAAATCTCCTTGATTCTCCCCAAAATTTCTCAATTTACTTCAAATCCACTTTTCCACCTCAAAATTTTCCATTTCTCCCCAAAATTGATAATTCTGCCCTAAAATTTTCCTTTTCACCCCAAATCTGTCCCATCATGGCCTCAGATTTCCCAATTTGAAGACCAAATTCCCCCATTTTGCTGCAAAATCTCTTTTTATGAACCCCAAAATTGTCAATTTATTCCAAATCCATTTTTCCTGAAACAAAATTTCCACGTTTCTCCAAAATCGCCTACTTTGCCCAAAAATTTCCAAGTTTTCCCCAAAATCTCCCATTTTACCCCCAAATGATCCCATTTTGACTCCAAATCAGTACAATTTGACCCCAAAATTCCACCATTTTCCTCCAGAATCGCCTATATTTTTCCTAAAAAAATCTCAAATTACTCCAAACCATTCTTCCACCCCAAAACTGTTCATTTTCCTCCCAAATGGATTGTTTTGCTCAAAATTTCCTCTTTTTACCCCATTCCAGGGCCTTCCCAGTGGCAGGGGCTGCGTCCTGGGAGTGACATCAGTGCCTTCCCCATGGCGGACGTTGAGGTCGCTGCCTGAGCCAAGCCAAGATGGCTGCTGGCACCCTTGAAACCACGTCCCCACATGGCTCCCGCTCCCCTGAAATCCTGCCCACAGGATGGCGCTGGTGCCCCTGAAACCACGCCCCCAAGATGGCCAATATGGCACTGAAGGCACGTCCACAAACCAGCACCAAAGCCATGCCTAAACATGGCTGACAGGATAAAGGCCACGCCCCCAAGATGGCGATAAAGCCCCACCTCCACCTGGCTAATGATTCTGAGGCCACACCCCCAAGATGGCGGCCAATGGGAATTGGAGGATGCCAGCAGTGCTGTGTCCTGATTGGTCAGTTTGGGAGGGGTGGGGTTTGGAGGGAGGATTGGACTCAATTTCCCTGGTTGGATCATCCAATAAATAAAAGAAATTTTAAAAACTGTTTCATGTCCGATTTTGTACTTTTATATCCTCCTTTATCTATTTTATACCCCCTTGATCTCTTTTGTATATTTTTATTATTTATTATAGATCTTTTACCTGCTTATACAACATTTTTATTATTTACATCCCCTTTTCTATATTTTATACACCCTTTTAACTATTTTATATCCCCTTTCAGGTAATTTTGTAGACCATTTTTATAATTTTGTATTTTACATTTTTAATATTTTTCTACCCTTTTTTATATTTTATTCCCCTTTATATATTTCTTTTGTGTCAGTTTGAGACAATTTTTCAGAGAAAATGTTATGAATGAAGTTTTCTGAAGTGAAAGTGCTAACACTTGTGTAGCAAATATTAATATAGAATATATAATATGCAGAATACCTATTTTATATATAATTTATAGTATACTACTTTAAATATTTAATATATATGTTATATATTTATATAATTTATATATATTATATTTGTACATTATTAATATACACATATTTTATTTTTTGTATACATACAATAATAGATATATATATATATTTGTAATTTTAAATATATAAACCAATATAAAATATTAATAAAAAAAAATTGATACGTACAGATACATATATATTATAAAAGTTTAGATATGATATACAAAACCATGTTTATATTTACAAATGTTATTCTATGTTACAATATATATACAACAATATATTGACTATACTTGTATAATGGTATTATAAATTTTATACCCCTTGCAAATAATGTCATATATAACAATTCAATTTAGATTATATAAATAGAAAAAATATAGATAAAATATATATATATGTAAATATACATATCAAAAATATGCACTACACATATATTTTTTTATATTCTATATAAAAATATATTTTTAGATAAACATATTTATCTATTTATATATACATATAATAAATATATAAATACATAAATACATAAACAATAAATGTGAACTTGTAATTTTTAGAAACATAAACAGAAATAACTATATATAAATATACATTCTATACACAATATGTACATAAAATATAAACTCAGATATTTTTATCCAGTGCAAACAAACTGTGCAAATCAAATAAAATTTTAAAAATAAATTCCAAACCCTTTCCATAAATCCCACTAAAACTCCAACATCAACATAAGAACCACTCCCCTTTTCCTGCCAGAGCCAGAGATTTTCCCCCCTCATTTCATTTTCCTGATTTCCCATCCAGAAACCCCAAAATCCCAATATGTCGGTTTTTCCAGCCTCCAGAACCCTCTGTTCCTGACGGTGGCTGTGGATGACACCCAGGAGGCCTTGGGGAGCCTCATTTGGATAATTAATGTACCCATTAATGAATCAACGCAGGGCCAGCTGGCACAAATTTTATCCTTTTTTGGGTCTAGGAATCAGTAATTTAAATTTTTGGGGGGCTTATGGTGGTTTTGTGATGTGACAAAGCCAAATGAAAATATGGAGTGAAGGGGTTGAGATTTGTTAGAGAAGAAAAAATGCAAATTAAGTGAAATTAGGAGATTAAAAAATTACACCTCAATGGTTCGAAAAAAAAATTAGGTTAAGTTCAATTAACTTAATTAATGAAAGTTGTTAAAATTAAATTAAGACAATAAATGCTTCTTACAGTAGAATGATTAAAATGAACTAATTTAATGGAAATCTCAATTAGATTCCTAAAAACACTTCATGTAATATGATGAAACATTTTATTTTAATTTCATTTTTATTTGATTGTGTTATTTATTTTTAAATTCTTTTACTTGGTGTAGTTTTTGCTATTTATTGTTATTTTTATTTACAATTCCTTTTTATGATAGTGTTGCTTATTACATTAATTCCCATTTTGTTATTTACTTTTGTATCTACTTTATTATAGATTCATATTTTTTGTTTTAAATGTTCATTTCAATTTTCATTTTTATTTTTGATTACTAATTTATTATTTTAATTATATTACTTACTGGGTGTTTTGATTTTATTTTAATTTGCTCTTTATTTTCATCTTCTTTTCCCCCTTTACTTATCCATCTATTTATTATTTAGTAATTAATTTGCTATTTTTATTGTGTTAAATTCTATTTTTAAATTAATTTTAAATTTTATTTTGATTTTATTCTTTTAATCTTTATTTTTATTTTTTGATTTTTTTTCTTTAATTTTTTTTTAATTTTAATTTGAATTTATTTTCACTGTATTTTTATTTTATCTTTTATTTTCGTTTCTATTCTTTTACTGTGTTCACTTTTTATTATACCTATTTTTTAATTCTAATTTTTTATTTTATCCATTTTTAAATGTTCATTTTCTATTTAAAATTCAATTTTTATTATTCTTAATTCTAGAACCTTTATTACATCTTCATTTGTTTTATTTGAATTTATTTTTAATTTTATTTTTAATTTAAATTTCTTTCTCTGCTTCCTCCAGGACACCTTTGAAGAGGGCGGTACGGATGACGCCGTTCACTGCCTGCTCTGTGAGTCCTGTGACCAGCTTTTGACAAAAATCCTCCTTTTCAACCTCTTTTTGTCCTTTTCCTCCTGTTTGATTACGTTCAACAGGGGTTGATTTTTGTGCTAATTTTGTTCTGTATTCCTTTCTGTTGGCATATACGCCCAAAAGATACTGTTCTCTTTAAGTGTAACCCGGAAGAAGGACCGCGTGGGGCTGCTGGGAAGACAGGGGGACAGTTTAACTGCCAGTGCTGAGCGGCGGTCTGGCTGCTCGGTCTGGCTGCTCGAGCGCGCTTCTCTCTTGCTCTCGGCTTTCTCGTCTTTGCTACGTGGAACACGAGTTACTTGTCGCAGTTTCTGCTGGCTCAGTTTGTGGCATCGGCGGCTTTTCTTCTCAAACATCCCCTCTGCGTCTCCTGCTACTCCTCGAGCGGTCCCGCGAGGGAGGGGCTCACGACTCCATCCCATCCGGGATTTCAGGGGTGGACCGGGTGGCAGCAGAGGCACGCCGAGGCCCTCCTCTGATTCATCCACTGGAAGCTAAGACTGTGTACCATCCTTTTCTTTCGGTTGTTTTTTTTCCCTTTTGCCACTGTTACAATAACCGCCACGTGGGTTTTCCTTTTGTTTCTTTTTTTCCGGGGGCGGGAGTCACTGCCTTGCTGCGTTGGTGAGGTTTTTTTGTTTGAATATCTGAAAGTTACTTTTTATCTGTATCCTTGCTATATAACTATTACTCTTTATCTGTGTCCTGTGGGCACTGGTTTTTTTTTGTGTTAATAAAACTACCTTTTTCTCTTCACCTTTTTTGCCCAGCATCTATTTCTTTGTGGGGAAAAAAAAAAAAAATTATCAAATTTATTTTCATTTCGGGGAAACGTTTCCCTTTTGTAGTCTTCTCTGAAACATTTGTCTCCAAACCGAGACACTCCTGTTTGATTACGTTCAACATTTTTTAGTCCTTTTAAATGTTTTTTTTTCCTTTTTTAGCCCTTAAAAATAATTTTAACCCATTTTTAATCATTTTCTCTCATGTTTTAATTCAGTTTTAATCCCATTTTAGTCTTTTTCATCATCATCTTTTGTTACCGTAAAAAGTTGATTTGATCATTTTTTGTCCCCTTAATCCTAGTTTAGTTCATTTTCTCATTGGTTTTCAACTTTTTATCCCATTTCAGTCCATTTCATCCAGTTTCAGTAATTTTTAACCCATTTTAGTATTTTTTCATACAGTTTTTGTAATTTTTTTATCATGTTTAAGTCCTTTTCATCCTGTTTCAGTATTTTTTAATCCAGTTTCTCCTTTTTCATTCTTTAAATGAAATCCCCTTAAATCTTTTTAAAAATTAAAAAAATTAATAAAAAAATTAATCTTTAATCCCTTTAAAACTCAGATTTAATCCTTTTTCACCCCATTTTAGTAATTTTTCCCACTGTTTTCAAAGCACGTTTTCATCCATTTCCTCCCATTTAGTTCTCTCAAATCTCATTTTAGTCTTTGTGAAATCCTCTTAAATCCATTTTCATCCTTTTAAACTCTGTTTTAATCCTTATAGTACTGTTATTACCATTTTAAACCCCATTTAAAATCCTTTAAAAAAGACTCGGTAATCCTGTTTTATTTCATTTTCCTCCTCTTTTTATCATTTTACATCCTTTTTACACCATTTTCATTATTTTAACACAGATATAATATTTTTTAATCCTCTTCTCATCCTTTCTAATCAAATTTAAACCTTTTTAGTCCCACTTTGGTGCCTTTAATCCTGTTTTAATTCCTTTTAATCCCTTTTAAATCACTTTTTAATCCTTTTTAAAACCTTTTATGCTGCAAAACTCCAACCAGGATGGAATTTTTAGTATTTTTAATACTTTTTTCCATCTTTTTTTTTTAGTGGCAACTTCATGGGAAAAGGCAAAAACCCAATAAAACCAAATGCCCAGAATTTGGGGAAATAAGTAAAACCAGCAGAAAATGTATTGATTTAAAAAAAAAATAAAAAAGGGAAAAATACAACCCTCAAATGGGTGGGAAATGAGGAATTTTGAGCTCTTTGGGTAAATCCCAGATTCCTTTTCCCCAGAATGTTCTGGAGCTGTGGGTGTTGCACGGGGGCTACATGGACCCAAATTCCCTGAAATTCACGGAAATCGAGGTGCTGGGGGTTCTCAGCATGGGCACGGATGGCGATTCGCAACGGCCAGGAGGTCCCCTCCTCTCACCTGGTGGCCCATGATGCCCAAAACCAGGTAAATTCCACGGGTTTGGGGGTATTTTGGGTTTTTAAAATATTGAAACTTTGTGAGATGAAAATGCAACCCCAGAGGAGGCCAAGCTTGGGGCGGTTTGGCCAAAAATTTTCTTTTTCCTACAAATTAATGGGAATTAATGAGTGGAAAGTTGATTTATAGATTAATGTATGGATCAAAAATAATTGTTATGATGTAATATGGTAAATAATGTAAATTTAAATATTAAATATCATTATATATAATGTGAAGTACTTATGAAATCTCAGGACCCCCACCAAACCCCCCAGTACCCTTTGCGGGGCTGGAGACCCCCCAAGATTTCTCACCTACACCTCCCATGGGACAGGTGGGTGATGATGGCCTGGGTCATCCATGGAGAAGCTGGGAATAAAGAAAGGGTTAGGGGGTACTGGGAGACACCAGGAGTGTTCTGGGGGATACTGGGAGGCACTGGGGTGTACTGGCGAGCACTGGGGGATACTGGGAGGCACTGGGGTGTACTGGTGAGCACTGGGATACTGAGGCATGGTACTAGTGAGCACTAGGGGATACTGGGAGGCACTGGAGACACCGGAAGAAGAGAATTCCCATAATGGGGAAAGGGAATGAAAAAGGACTGGGGGGAAAATGGTCTGGGAATGTTGCACTGTGGGGGTCACTGGGGTGTACTCCCAAGCGCACCGTTCAAGCCTCTTTGGGACTACAGCTCCTATCATGCTCCACGGCACCCATGATGCTCAATTACACTGGGACTCCACCTCCCATCATGCCCCGCGGCCCATAGAGAGCCATTGCAGCAATCAACAACTGCCATCATCCTTCGTGGCCCCTTTGAGCCCCCGTTATACTGGTGCCTACAACTGCCATCATCCCTCGTGGCCCCTTTGAGCCCCGTTATACTGATGCCTACAACTCCCATCATCCCTCGTGGCCCCTTTGAGCCCCCGTTATACTGGTGCCTACAACTCCCATCATCCCTCGTGGCCCCTTTGAGCGCCCGTTATACTGGTGCCTACAACTTCCCATTCATCCCTCGCGGCCCCTTTGAGCCCCCCGTTATGACTGGTGCCTAACAACTCCCATCAATATCAATATACAATTAAAGACAACAATATAATAGAAGAGACAGAACACCAAGTAATAACTAAGATGGAGAACCCCTACCACTGATTAGATCCATACAT